>JARKIB010000439.1:0-99914 GCA_029378385.1 Mycena metata | reverse complement strand
GAGGTAGAGCTTAGGTGGAAGCCAGTGGACCGTACCCTTCTTGTTAGGAGCACAGCATAACGCGTGCCTCCGTCCGGGAAGTCTCACGGAATCCATTCGGTGTACATTTGAGTGTCTTTAGATACTTTGGTGTCTACCAATATATTGGGATTGGATTATATTTGTTGTGCAGCGTCAGCGTCAGCGTTTAGGGTCAGCGTCAGCGTCAGCGTTTAGGGTCAGCGTCAGCGTCAGCGTCAGCGTCAGCGTCAGCGTCAGCGTCAGCGTTTTAGTGTCTCAGCATCAGCGTCAGCGAATATTACAGCGGAACTTGTCAACCTTCGGTTACAGTTCAAACCCAGCGTCGAACCAAGTTTAGTTCACCACACAACCACCCGGTGTCCATCACCACAAACCTTTTTGAAAACCACAACTCTTCTAAGAACTATAAAGGTCGCATCAGCGCCCAATAGGTCCGAGAAACCAAACGGCCGACTTAAAGCTTTAAGTCGAAACCTAGTTTTCAGCTATTGCAACAGCCGTAATACTTCGGTTGGAACCCCACGAACGCATATACAAGCGGAGAGGTGATTAGGTGTTTGATTTGGAGTGTGTTTAGTGTGTGGTTTAGCCATACATCGAGACCCAGTATCCAGCTCATTTCCCCCTGGTCGGTCCCGATCCGCGGCGTATCATCGTTTACCTCTTATACTTTCTTTCTGGCTTGGATTTGAACCCAGTTTCGCATCCACGCACCGACCTTTCAGTTTGATATTTTCTATCCATGGATTGAAGCGGGACTTTGAGGACTCTGATCTCGTTTCTGGTACCCTCTCTGTGTTAGCTTGTGTTTTTTTCCCTCGGGGCATTGATTGGACTTTGGCCGTTCGATCCAGGTCGACTTGAACAGGTTGTTCGACTGGACTTCTGATCAGTTGAACTTGGGGGTCGGTTCAATTGTTCTTTGACTCGAGTACTGATGATACGCTATAGGTCTATCCCAGTGTAGTCCTTGAGAGACCGAAACTGTGTTAGTGTGAATCTAGGTATGTCCACATTCCATTTTTTGCGGTGATTTTCAAACTGATCTTAGTTAAAAATATCAATTCAGGTTCAAAACCTTGTTCAATGTCGTTCAATCCCTTCAAGAGGGTGTTACTATGGCAATTTGAACTCCGGTATGTGGGTATTATATCCTAGATTCATTTGACTGATGATGTACGGTTTAATAGCCAATCTGCACATTTCTTTGTTACGTTTCTATAGCGTGGCTAATCGTTTCTTAGTTAGTACATTCGATTTGAGGATGGTCAAGTTCATCTTATAATTATTCAACTCAGCGCCGCCCAAATTCAATTCAACGTCGAATTTGCCAATGCAAACCAGCTCTGTTCTTCCCCAGGTAACCTTCAACTTGAACTGCCAATCTGTGTTGGATTACTGACTTTGGTTTCTTTCTGTTAAACCAGACTCTCGCCGCCGACTTGAATGAATGGAAAAATCGTTGCGCGGCGCAGCGGGAAATCAGCGAATAGAGTCAACGGTCCCCGAATGAACTCCAATTAAACTACTCACAACTCGAATTTCACAGTTATTCTGTGCTGCGCGAATGAATCCTCAGTTTCTTTGAATGAAAGGAGGCCAAATTGAACTGAGGTACACATCTTCAAGTTCTTACCTTTGCTTCGTTGAATCCAACCTGGCTGAAATTTTATTCACAGTTCCCCGCGCCGTTCAAGCCCTCAAATTTCAAACCCTTCAAATTGAAAGCCCTTCAAGTTCCCAACTAGTAAGACTTCGTTTCGTTTCTATTCAAGCCGCGCACTTTTTACTAACCCAGATCACACATATATTTTGAAGATGTCGAATTTATTTAGAGCTACGTACGTAACGGACATGCGGTGGGTCCGGACTCGGAAAAGGAAAAGGAAGGGATGGGGAGGGGAGAGAGGAAAGAGAGGGGGGCGGAGATGCAGCACAGCGGGCGCACGTCCGCGCAGTGCGTTCGCGCAAACTCGGCCCGCGCATCTCCGCGTGCAAGCAGAACCGGCAGCGGGGCGTGCGGGGACTCGCCACGCACACACATGGCATGTGCATGCGCAGCTGCACCACCACCGAGTCGAGTTCAGTCTGCACTCAAATCAACGGCGCATGCAGGTGCGGCGGGGAACAGGGAAAGGGTGGAGAAAAGGGAGAAGGGAACGAGCACGGGGACTCAACGCACACACACACGACATGCGTGTGCGCATGCGCTGCATCACTACCGAGTGCGAGTTGCACTCGACTCGGCAGTGTGGGGTTGTGCACGAGGGCGGGGAACGGCGGGGATGGCATGGGGGAGGGAGGGTGAGGGCAAAGACGAGGGAGATGGGGACGAGCGCAGCGCGCAGGGCGCGCATGCGGCACATACGCATCCCCCGTGGAGGGGTGCGCGGCTGTGACGCGATGGCCGGGGATCTGAGGGGAACGAGAGGGAGGGAGATGGGCCAGGAAAAAGAAAAAAAAACAGAGGAGGACGCACCTTCCTTCCCTTTCCCACCAATCCCGCGCCAACCGACGCTGACAACGTGCACGTCGCGTACACTGAGTGTGACGTGTACGGTGGGCGGTAGTGTGTGAGTAGGGAAGGAGATGGGTGCGGGAGACGCACCTTGTGCACGCAGTCGGACACAGGGAGGGGCACGGCCTTCCGCGCTTCTTCTTCTCTCCACCTTCACCTTCGGCGCCGGCTCCACCTTGGCCCCCGCGCCGCCCTCGTCGTCGCTCTCCCCCTCCTCGTCGTCCTCCTCGTTCGGATTGGCCTCGTCCTCGACGCCGACCAACCCGTGAAGCAGGGTCTTGAGCCCCTCGAGCTCACGCGTGAGGCCCTTCTCGCGGTTCTTGAGCACGCGGATGTACTGCCCAGGACGTTCGCCTTGGAGCGTTTGCGCGCGATCTTGACGCCGTCGACGTAACCGCGCGCGTCAATGTGGTCTTCTGGGTCCGAGGCGTCACTGCCTTGAAAATAAAAACAGGTTTAGTTAGTTATTAGTTAGAGTAGATAAGGGAAGCATACCGGGATAAGGCTCGCCCGCCTTGATCGCGGCCGCCCTGTCGACGACGCGCAGCGCGGAGACGGCCTGTCGCAGCGACTGGATGCGCGCGTTGAGGTTGGTGCGGTCCCGCCGCTCGATGGTAGTGTGCAATGTTTTCGGCCGTGATTGCGTCGTGGTCTGCACTGCGGTGGCGTGCGTGGGCGGTGCGGTCGGGGCAACGGGTGTTGGTGAACGCGGACGCGGCGGTGTTGGGTGTTGGGTACAGTGGGGCAGGCGGGGCGGTAAACGCCGAGGGCTGGTGCGGCTGGTATTGGGGCTCGGACCCGATCTGCACGGCGAGGACGAGACCTGCGTTCTTGCGGACGCGGTTTGCAAATTCTGCGGCGGGGTCGTCGGTGGAGGCCGAGTAGCCAGTGTCAACAGACGCGGCACGCATGGACGGCGGGGGGGAGAAGGAGCCACTACTGCCGCCACTCTCGGACTCGGACGAGGGCAGCGGGGACGGGGCTTCAAATGTGAATTGGAAAGGGTTGAACAGACCAAAGTCTGTTGTGTCGATGCCCATGCCCATGCCGAGGTCCATGTTCGTGAACGGGACATGCCGTCCATCTTGTCCTCTGGGGGCCACATACTGCTGAGTGAATTCCAATCTGGGGGTGTGCCGATGCTGGGGCTCGAGTTGTCGTCTGTTTGGTGCATGTTGTGCTGGGAGTGGTTGTGGAGGAGGAGGTTGAGAGGGTTGCTGCGGTCGGGCCCGAGGTCGTCATTCATCAGCGTCGTCATGGATTGAAGAGAGAAAGTCAAGATCGTGCCATTATTTGTGGCTGTGTTGACCTCGGACCGGGGTCACCGTGATGGGGCCCCTATTTACGAGCAGAGTGAGAGCGGCAGAGAGGTGAGTGAGAGAAGACAGGCAGGAACCCATGCATGAGTAAGAGTATCAATAATGAGACTTGTTGTGAGCTGGAAGTAGGCCATTCGGGGTGGTGCGAGACCTGCCATGGTATAAAGCCAAATCATACTGTATTTGATTATTCCCAAGCCGTGCGCAAGGGGGGTCGAGGATTCAAATCTGGAAGGACGATGCCGGAGTGGGGTGGGGTGGATGGGTGCCCAAGATCTGGTGTATTTAAAATTTTATTCCCATCAAAAGAAAATTGTTCCGTGCATCTTTATCCATAGTTGAGCGTGTCAAAGCATGTCAAAAGCACCCATGGTGTGTTTAGTGAACAATGCAAGCTCATACTTGCCTTTTATGTGTAGTTGGTGGCTTTCAGAACCTCACCCACAATTTCAGTTCAACAATGGAGCACCAAAGATTCCTTTTCTAGTGTAAGGTGTAGTGCTGGCAAGGTTCGGTTCGGTTCGAGTTCAGGGTCCATTTCCCTGAACGCCGAACTCGAACGCGGGGTCTGGTTCAGCCACTGACCGAACCCCGAACCTGAACCTGCATTCAGGTTCGGTTCGGCGTTCGAACGGGTTCGAACCTGAGAATAATCCAAAATCATAGATATTGGTTTTTTACCTCATGATAACCTCGCCCGTTGCACCTGGAGCAGTGTTCAGTGCCTGTATAGCCTGAAATCACTGACATCCCACGGTTGGAAAATCTGGCGATCCGAAATGGGACGGGAGGGCTGTGAAATCCATGTGAAATCAACTCTAATCCCCGCCTTGGGATGCAGAGATACGGAACTGAAGAGATAAAGGTCAGAATCAAGGAGAAAATGTTCCGCATATGTCCGAAATCCACTAATTTTGAGCCCTTTCGGTTCGCAGTTCGGTTCAGGTTCAAGCTTCAGCCTCACGGCGTGAACGCCGAACCTGAACGCGGTGTTCGGTTCAGGCCTTGTCCGAACGTCGAACCTGAACACCGCGTCCGGTTCAGTTCGGTTCAGGTTCAAACCGTTTTCTGAACCGGACCTTGCCAGCACTAGTAAGGTGGCAGTCTCCAGAGTATATAAGAGCACAAACCAACCATCTGTCCGAAATTTATAATGTCCGACTCCAGATCTAACCTACCACCCGCGGGCTGATACCTTGGCATTCGTACTTTGCACGCCGCCCTGATACTTTGCACAACATCCTTTCTACACATTGCAGGCCTTCCGTGGCCCATTGTGGTCAATTGCCACAAACGGCGATGCATTCCGACACCGACTGGATAAATTTCACGGGAACAAGTGTATTTTGAGGGGCAGAAGAGCAGGGGAAATACGAATGTGGGAGGTGGATCCTAGGAAGCTGAAAATCATGGAACAAGAAATAAAATATTGGGGGGTAAGGGGTGGTTACCCAAAATCAGTGGAATGTGAAAAAAAATGGGGCTCTGTCCTCTGAAAAAGAAAATTGCGCCCCCTTGGCCATGCATCTCATATTTTTCTTTCGAGTCTGGATGCGTCCTAGTGGGTTCTCCACCCGATTGCGAGGGTTGTCAGCGCAGCTTTGGTTTCTGTATAGCAGTCTTGATTTGAATGTTTCCGCGACACCAGGTGAGCATGAGGTGGAATAGCAAAACATGTTGGGTGAGAGTACAGTGGAAATGCATAAAGTCACAAATGTGGCCGTGATGTGAATAGTGTTCTCGCCTCAAATCACCTTATTTAAATAAATAAATTTTCAAACAAACAACCAACACAGGAGGTACATGAAACAAAATGGGCTAGGACTGCATATAATGGTTCGAAATTCAGACTGTAATCAACTTGACCTGTTCTTCCTCCAACCCAAGCTCTTCAGTATCACTATCCACTTCCTCTACCTTCCCCACAGGAACATTTAGCTCGGCCAAGCGAGCCGAATTCTTTCGGTGCTGCTCTTTTGTCTCCTCACTGATACTGCCAAGCCTCTCATCAATGTCCTGAACTCTCTTGGCTTGTGACGAGCGCTCAAAGAGTGGCTTTGCAGTTTCCCACAGTTCCAGTGCCTTCAGCACGTCACCATTTTTCTTGGCCATGTCCCCAAGTTGGATCATGCACTCTGCTCTGCTGCGGTGGACATCCATGTAGGTAAATCCATCCAAGGCGACAGTGAACAGGCTGACAGCGCTGAGTTCATCATTCTGCATGAGGTGGACATCTCCAATGAATTGCAAAGCCTTGTAAATTCCAAGCTTCTCCTTTGCCCTAAGAGAGTGTGCAAGTAGAATTATACTCCAGGAGGGATCATGGTGTAGGCTCCAGCGAGTAACATCTGCCAGTCTCTCCAGGCAGTAACTTACTATCTCAGAAGACCGTCCCGACTCCGCTTTGAGACATTTACAAAACAGGGAGCATGACATATCTCTTTCTCTGAGATTCAGATCAGCTTGGATTGCGTCACAAGCAATCATCATCTTCTTTTGTCCAATTTTGTTGAAAATGGTTTGCGATGCATATATTCTCTCCTGGATCACCTCACATGAAATTCCCATGGGGACCTCAACTTCAGCAATATTCATAAAAGAAAAACCCTCATAATACAGCCCTCCCCCCCGATAGGTCTGTAGGAGTTGTCCCCGGAGGTTATGAGCATCAGCATACTCTGATTTGTTTGCATGAACTTCTGCCTGGCAGCTCACCAGGTCATGATTTAAGTCCCCCTGGGACAGACCACACAGCTCTAGGAGAGCACTGGCCCTTTTGACAAGAAAGATGCATTCACGATAATCACCCAACATTTGACAGCACAAAGCCTCAGTGTATAGGCCGTGTGCCTCTCTTTGTAAATCCCCAGACATCTTTGCAAGTCTCTGTGCCTCCTGTGCATCGGCCTGGGCAGCGACATAGTCACTAGTTTGCCATTTAATCCATGAAAGCCGAGCTAAGGCCCCAGATTGTCTCCAGCTGTTTCCATGTGACTTGGCCAAGGAGAGACCCATTTGACAATATTTTAGAGCCGCGGGAATATCAAGCTGTGAGTAATAGTTGCCTAAATTAGTGTAAAAGGTGGCTACGGTATCTTTGTCAGTACCCATCATGGTTAACAGAGAAAGTGAACATACCTTCCAAATCAGGATCATCCAAAGTCTTCAACCACTCAAAAGTCTGAGCAATCAGTGCCTCGGGATGGGGGATTAAATAGGCCCTAAGGTTACCAAATAGCCTAACAGTGACAGATGCTTTGGCCCAATGGTCCTCTGAGTGTGGGAGGAGGGCGAGTACTTTGTTCACTAGAGGTATTGCACCTTTGCCAATGTTTGTATTGAATCGGATGAAATGAGATGTGCAGGAGATGCTATCTGCTAGATCGGGATGCTCCGGGTGTAGTCCGTTTTGGATAATATTCTGAATATTGGTGTAATTTGAAGTCAGTCGTTGAACATAGAGGGTTCCTGATTGTTTTCCCTGATTAGTTACATATGCTTGCAGGAGCTCCCGGAAGTGCTTGAAGAGTGGTCCGATCATTTCATCTGTTGGTGGCCGGAATTTTGCCATGTATTCTCTGATTGGTACCAGAGCCTTGAGCCGCTTGTGGTCATCGAGGTAAGCCAGAGCAGTGCGAAGCAGGGCCCTTTTACAATCAAGGATATCCTGAATTGCAAATTTACTTTGCTTCAGTTCTCCATCTGAGAGCCCATCCGGAAGGATTGACAAGAGACTCAGAAGCTCCTGGGAGTGAGGTGTGGACATGATTCTAGGACTTTCAAGGGAAAGCAAGATGGATGATTCGAGATTGGATCTTCGGTCATATCCCTCTGAGATGACTGAGGTCTGCTCCCTCTGCCAGCGTGACAAGATTGCAGTGGTGCCCTCCACATCCACTGCATGAGCAAGAAGGTTGATTGAAAGTGGCATATTGTCTGTAAGGCTCAAGACTTGGTCGATTTCCTCCATTGGGTGTCTATCTTCTGCGATAGCAATAAACACCTTGCGTGCAGCCTCTTGTGCCAAGGGCTCCAGAGAGGGCAGGAATGGCCGTGTCCATTGCACTTTGGAGGGTCTTTCTGCCCCTCGCATTGTAATCTTGGACTTCATGAGCAAAACAAGTACACAAGAAGAAATGAGAAGACACACCATCAACGCAAGACTAGTTATATCTGTGAGCAGGGAGAGAAACCCCTCAACTTCTTTGCGAGATTCTGCTGGCTCCCAGACAGTCTCGAGGTTATCAAGAATCAGCAAAGTGGGTGGCCCCTCTGAGAGACAGAAGAGCACTGCTTGAGTCAAGTCTTTCCCAGGTTTCATACCGAGATGAGCCCCAATGAGACCTGCAAGTTCCACCTTGCTTGCTGCAGTGTCACAGGCAACAAAGAACCGATTTCCCTGGTATTTGAGAACAATTTCTTCATGGTGTAAGACAGTCTGTGCCAAACTGGTCTTTCCCATGCCACCAGCACCTAGAATGGATATCCTTGGAGTGCTGTGTTCAAACTGTTTGAGGATATCAGCAAGCTCTGATTCACGGCCATGGAATATTTTGGGTTCTGCTGGCAGCATTGAGATGGAGTTGGAGCTACAATGCCCATGAGCATTGACACAAAAGGACCAAAGTTATTAGGGATCACCTTGCATATGAACCAGAATACGTCCTGCTAATCTGTATGTCCGTTATTATCGCCCTTATCAACGAATATTGTCACATACAGATGATGCTGAGTCTGAGCTGGATATTGTCTCAATTGTATTCAGCACCTCATGATGTCTGATCTGGGCCTGTTCTTCCATTTCTCTGGCAGTGGACATGATATCTGAGGATTTGATCTGCCAACCAGCTTGAGTGGGTGTGTCAATCTGCTTGAATGTGCAAAGTGTTCACCTGAAAGAACTTGATTCCCTCTTGCAATCCCGTCTTGCAATCCTTTAGCAGCCCACCCAATTCCCCCTTTCGGAAGAACTTCTTGACTTTGCTGCCACTTTGCTGGGCTTCAATAAATGTATAAATCTTGTGGAGGGTCCTAAATGTGTTGTGTGAGCCATGTGCATGTGTATGGGAGTGGCGGGCTACTGAGTGAAATTTGCAATCTCATGCAATGTGCTGGGTGGTAGTTCGATACCGGTGTCTGATTTGACATAGACACCAATGATTGCATTGAGAATGTTGTGAGTTTACTCCATCAACTCAGCGCACTCATTTTTGTCTTGTTTGATAGTCTAGGGCAACATCTGAGAGCCATACTGGTCAATTTATTTTGGGAATATACCTGAACAAATTTCAAAAGTGACTGTGTGGTATTAACCATGGCTTCCAGCCCAGGGATCTTCAAGGTGTTGACTAGGACGTCCAGTGTGTTGACTGTGATGGTAACACATTTTGAGATATTCTCCAAGCGGACTTCAATTATGGTTTGTTGACGAGGCATGATGGGAAAGGGTTGTGTCAGGTCGGATCCTTACAGGCTTTATACATTTGGGGTCTTGGGAACTTTTGCTCTCATTGGATACTGTTCATCTTTTCTTCTGCTGTGTAGGTCTGATGGTCCATCCAAATACATCTAGATCTGTCTTTGATATTCCACCAGATCCTCCAAAAATATGCAATGCAGTCTAGGTATAGGGCAAACAGTGCAACCTATGTACTTGTCAGTGTATTATTTGTTCATATCATCTACAACTCTTCTTTGCTCAGCCACCTCAACACCATCCAGATTCAAGGAATCACCACATAAATCACTCAAAACTTGTTTATATTCCTGCCACACTGCTGGGACAGCATACAAGCACCCACATTTATGCATTGCATAAAGTGGTAGCATGTGAAGCGCCCTACAGCACTTTGGTTTCAGAACATGTTGGTTGGTCTGTGTGAAGTACATCTTGTTCATCACATAAGTAGATGATATGATTTTCATGGCAACCAAAGGTGGAATAGTACATACAGTGTACTGAGGGATTATGGCTGCTATTCCAGGCCTGAGATTTGGGCTCCCCTTTCAATTCACTAGAGTAAGGAATTCGGAAAGTGTGAGTGAGGTTGTGTATCCACAAGCACCGGATCCCACGAGCTCTGACATCAACTTTGAGATGCTGTGATATCTGGTTCACAGCAACACAGAGGAGATGTATTGTGTGGTTAGATGATATGCTGCTGTGCAGCGGCCATGGAGACAGAGAATGATGGAGGATTAGGACACTTAATAATTGTTGCCAAACTTCTAGGCCATCAAGAGTGTTTGCATCCAGTGGAGTCCATGAGGTCCATACTATATCCCGCTGGGAACCTTGTTCATCAGTGTCAACATGGCTTGTGTCAACATGGCTTGAAGAAACAAATATTTGGTTAAAAATCACGCCAGAACAATTGTGCCACTATTGGTGGCTGTGTTGACCTCCTCGGTCCGGGGAGCCGGACCATAATGGGGCCCCTATTTACAAGCAGAGTGAGAGTGAGGGGCGGGAGATTCGGCCTTAATCCTGGACGTTCTCCAGGCTCAAGCTGTGATATGAACAGTTCAGGTGTAAACCCATGCTGGATTTGAGCTGCATGTACATGTTAGAACTGAAAAGCGCAAGAAAAGTGTTGACGAGTTCTTATTTTGAAGCCCGAAGAAAATCCAACAAAGCCCGAGGGCCGAGACTCAAGCTGTTTATGGCCTCAGAAAAGATGTAAGAAGGATCCACTGCTCGGTTCATGAAAAACTTCGAACAAACTTGGTAGGCAGTCGTACGGTCACGTTACCTCCGTTGACGTGTCGCGCTTGGGGCTATTTGGTTGCAACCCGAGTCAATGTTGCTGGGAAGATGTCGTTCTTGATCGAATGAACTTTTGTAGACTACACTTCAATTCCGCAGCCGGGGTTAAACAGTTGTTCTATTGACGTTCAAAGAGGTCAATCATTGCATCGTGACTGGGGGAAGACCAAATATATTTAAAGTGCATATCCTTGAAGGATGCACCTCCCATAACGGGATGGTCTACACCCGCGGGTCGGTAGATGACTACAATCACTTTGCTGCTGTGACCGGGGATTCGGGTTGGACTTGGGATTGTTTGTTGTCGTATTTCCTCAAGGTACATACAATGTCTATTGACCCTCACACATAATTTATGCCCCCAGAACGAAAATGGACTCCACCCGTGGACCATCACGAAACGCTCAGCCAATTCGACCCGACTGTATACAGTGCAACAGGAATCAATGTGGTTAGCCTGAACGGATTTTCCTGGACAACATTTAGAATCATGTCCTTGCGGCTGCAGTTCAGCTGTCTGAGGATTGGCCGTTCAGTTTGAACATGAACTCCGGCAAGCCACCGTGAGTGGTCCTTATTTGCCAAAATATGGGACACACCGAAAAAATGTTCTGGAGTGGGATAGGTTGGTTGCAATGCACCCAGGATGAATCCTGGCTGCATGTGACCTCTTGCCATAAGTGGAGATGCACCAAAGAATTCGAATGCATGCACTTACATGGCGATTCTAATTTCTGTTCTATTACTTGCCTTTTGCAGCTAGACAAACCAGGTTTCCTGCCTCAGTGGTAAGAGACACACCATTCTTTGAGCTTGTGTAATCCTTTTGTCCCCGGTTCAAATCTTGCAGCTGCCACCCTTCACGTCACCACCATTAGCTCATTCGGAAACCCCCGGGCGTTGGAATGGTGCTCCGGAAAGTCCGAGTGAGGTAGGCTAGATTACTATATTCCCTTCTAACCTTGACAGGAATGCCAAGAGCTCCAGATGCTCAGATGTTGAGATATCAAACAAACATTGCCTTTTTCAGTTTGTTTGGCCCCAATTTGCGAGGTCCGCAAATTTCAAATTTGCAGACCCCGCAAATATGACACAAATAAGATGCAAATTCTCAATTTGCATACAATTTGCTTTCACTTGCGGGGCCACAAATGGTAGCTTGCACCCAGTGTTCCTCGGCCGAGGCCGTCGGAAGCCGAGCCGATCGGGTACAACCCAAAGGGTCCGAGGTCCGTATTTCCAGTTCGGCCTTGCAGACATAACAGCGGGATTGTGTAGGAGAAAACACCCCCACAGGAGGAAAGGAAGTGGGAAGCTCGGCCCTTCAAGCAGTATACCCAACACTTAGGATTATTTTGTGGTCAAGATTATTTTGTGCCCAGGATTATTTCGCGCTCAAGATTATCTCGCGCTTAGGATTATATCATGCTCAAGATTATATTAATATTGTGCTCAGGATTATATCACACTCAAAATTATTTTGCAGCCAGGATTACTTCGTGGTCGGGCTAGATTGAATAGGCGGTGTGAGCTGTCACTTTGTGATGCGCTCTGAACGCGGCCAAACGGGAGGAAAATCATACTCACGACAGCGACTCCGTATCAATAAAAAAGCATCGGATACACCACCACCAGGGCCAGACCCCGAATCGAACAGGGTTCTCTTGGAAGAATCGCTCCATCCCAATGTATCGAGTCCAAGCGTGTTACCGTTACACTATCTGACCGCGAGTACTCACCGAGACCACAAGTGAAAAGGGATCCTCTGCGCCAGCAAGGCCAGACCCCAAATCCGAGGAAACGTTATGGGAGTCTGTGTATTCGTCTCGCGCACGTGACCATTCCGCCACGAACATCAGACTCCGAATCAATAGGAAACCCACAAGCAAGCAGGAAAATATTGATAGAGCTATCTGGCCGTTCAATGCGTTCACTCTAAAACTCGACGCACATTCACTCAAAAACGAAACGGAGGCAAAAGTTTCTTGATGGTGTATCAAGGCCAGACCCCGAATCGAACGGAGACCTTGCGAGGAAACGTTACAGGCTCTCTTATTTGTCTCGCATGCGTTGCCGTTCCGCCACCTGGCCGGTACTAGGGAAGGAAATGGGGGGGCAAACGGAGACGAAGTGGTTGCGCTATGGGAAACGGGGCGACTAAACGGAGAACTGAGGCGGTTCTTGGGAAACGGGGTGGCTGAAACGGGAAACGGATGCGACACGAGGCTGCTCCGAGTCAATTTCTAACCCCTTCGGAATCGGGAACGCGTGGGCGATCACAGAGGCGAGTCAGAACTGAAAAGGTGGAACGTCCGTTTCCAATTAAAGGGATAAATACGCGCGCGAGTATCGGACAGAGTACAGTATAAAAGCCAGCTGTAAGATACGGAATGAGCATCTTATTACCTCCCACTGCATTTACCTAAAGCTACTCCCCCTGAAGTACACCAGGGTGGGGAACTAAATTAAAAATACACTCCGCTACGGGTCGTGCCGCCCAATAGTAGGACAAACCAAGGTCACCTAGAAGGCCAGGGCTTGTCAAGAAACCCCGTCCGTCTCACCTCCGTTTCGATAAATCGATACGGGGGAAATATAGTCAATCCGGAGTTGAAAGCGCGCGGAAGTAGATTAACGCGGCACACCACCAAACGGCCAGTCGCCTAACTTGGCTTCGTGCAACCGTTCCTTTTCGGAGTTCGAGCGCATATCCTTGCGAGGAACCCACCCCATCGTACACGGAAGGCCTATCCTACGCGATCATACCATTTCCCCCATTCAATTCGCACACTTCACCCCCGAGTCTTCGAAACGGAAGTGATTCCGTTTCAAGGCGTTCACCAACGGAGAAACTAGGCTACGAAGGGAATCGCTATAGCCATCCGTATAGTGTTGCACCGTACTGAAGAGACCTGCCGTCCGATACGTTCGAGACGGGTGGATAAAGCATAACAGATAACCCGAGTACTCCGGAACGGAACAGCATTCGCCTTGCGGAGCGTACCCTTCGAGCAAGTGTAGAAAACTATCCATCCGCGGTACCTTCGGAAGGCCAGCCCCCAACGAAGAACTAAATCTTCGAGGAACCTGGCAAAGCGTTCAATCCAAACGGAGAGAACTGTACACCACACGCACCACAAATTATATATCGCGCATTAGCGTACCTTAAAACTACGCAGCTCCGCGAAAGAGCAATTTCCCCCTAGAGGACGAATTAAATTCTGTAAAACACTACTTGACTATACCCACCCCGGGTCAGGCAGTTCACAGAACCGCAGTCCGCATCACAGCGGGTTGGATAGGATTTTGCAGCCAGGATTATTGGGGCATAAGTATGGGATTAAATCGGGCTGTTGGGATTATCTGTACCATAGTGGAGATTGAATGTGCCTAGGATTAATCTTAAGTGATTATCTTGTGGTCAAGATTATTTCGTGCTCAGGATTATATCACACTCAAGATTATTTTGTGCTCAAGATTATCTTGCAGCCAGGATTACTTCGCGGTCAGGTTAGATTGAACAGGAGGGTTGGATAGGATTTTGCGGTCGGGATTATTGTGGCATAAGTACGGGATTAAGTCAGGCTGTTGGGATTATCTGTACCATAGAGGAGATTAAATGTATTGCTTAGCTACGTGAAAATGTGCCTAGGATTAATCTTAAGTCACGTGAACTTGTGTCAAAGATTAATCTGTGTCCTTGAAATCACTGGAGTCAATTCAGGGAGTCACATTGGGACCTCCCCAATACACCTTATCCACCCCAATCTCCAACCTGTTCCGAAACACTACTACTATTGCTTCTGCCTTCTGCCCCGAAGTGATAGTCCTATCACATTGGTGCCGTACAGCCAACGACAGTACCAAAGGCGTGGATTGATTTCTTTTCTATTTTGAGAGCTTTTCAAAGAATTACCCATTGCTCACTCAGTTCTTGACCGTTTGACTTGTAAGTATTCCCGAAATGGCAGGCTAATTCACGTGCAATTAACCATAGAGCTCAATCAGCGAAAATCATGTATTTCGGCTGACCGGGTAAATCGGGCTTGAAGCTTGGCGGTGAATTTGCCCCCGGTATGTGGCCTGGGAATGCTGGCTCGGTGTATTGTGACCGTTGAACTTCGTGTCCCATCGAGGCGTTGAAGCCCTCGAAGCAATGTCTTCGTTCAATTCACGACCCATGGCGTGGTTACTTCCGGGTTCGATCATTTCAACTATTTTCTAATTTGCCTCAATGTTCTCATCCCGACATATTGAATCATGCCGTTGATTCACTCTCTCATATTTCTGTGGCCTGGGCGCCATCGTAATGTACGCCGATCCGGCAGCATCGAGTCTTCGGGTGTCTGGCCATCGCCAACCGTTCTCATGATGTTGGGCGTATTTCATTCCTCTTCGAGCGCTTGGTTTCATACGAGACTTCGGTTCAAAGGAATCAAAGTCTGGCTTCGTTTACCTCTCATACTTTCTTTCTCGCTTGGATTTGAACCCAGTCTCGCATCCACGCACCGACCTTTCAGCTTGATATTTTCCATCCATGGATTGAAGCGGACTTTGAGAACTCTGATCTCGTTTCTGATACCCTCTCTGTGCTAGCTTGTGTTTGTTTTTTCATCGGGGCATTGATTGGACTTCATCCAGGTCGACTTGAACCGGTTGTTTGACTGGATTTCTGACCAGTTGAACTTGGGGGTCGGTTCAATTGTTCTTCGACTCAAGTACTGATGATACTCTATAGTTCTATCCCAGTATAGTCCTTGAGAGACCGACACTGTGTTAGTTTGAATCCAGGTATGTCCGCATTCGATTTTTTGCGGTAATTTTCAAACTGACCTTGGTTGAAGATATTCAAAACTTTGTTCAATGTCATTCAATCTCTTCAAGAGGGTGTTACTATGCCCATTTAAACTCCGGTATGTGGGTATCATATCCTAGATTCATTTGACTGATGATGCGCGGTTCGAGAGTCAATCTCCTTCAACCCGTCATCGACCATTCACACTTGAGCTCGATGAACCCTTGCTTCGATGGTCAACAGATATGTCGTCTACGTATTACATTCCTCCATTCATTCATTGGCCTACCTTGTATAGTAGTTGAACTCAACTCAAATACCGAAGCCATGTTCAACCTTCAACATGACTTCAACCTTACCCAACGTGAGTTCGTTTCATCCTTCCTCCACTTACATACCACTCACGTTTCTTTGATTGAACCACAGGGACTCGACCAGAACTTCAATCTCACTTGACTCAATGGCCCAAACTCTGACCGTTTGACTCGAGGTATGTTCGACGTTGCATCTATAATATATTCAACTAACCCTCTGATGTTCTAGTCTATATTCAACTCAAGCAAGACATAAATGACCTCCATGGATAGTTGGTATGCTCCTTCAACGGCTACTAGGCATGTGGTATCACATTCCATCGTTACATTCATTAATTCTTTGAGCAGCGTTCAATTTCGGGGTCTCGGGGATTGTATTTCGGTTTAAGGTACGCACATTTCTTTGTTACGTTTCAATAGTGTGGCTAATCATTTCTCAGTAAGTAGATTCGATTTGAGGATGGTCAAGTTCACCTTATTCAACTCAGCGCCACCCAAATTCAACTCAACGTCGAATTTACCAATGCAAACCAGCTCTGTCCTTCCCCAGGTAAGCTTCAACTTGAACTGCCAATCTGCGTCGCATTACTGACTTTAGTTTCTTTCTGTTCAACCAGACTCGCCGCCGACTTGAAGGAATGGAAAGATCGTTGCGCGGCGCGGCGGGAAATTAGTGAATAGAGTCAGCGCTCCCCGAATAAACTCCAATTCAAGTACTCACCACTCGAATTTTACAGTCATTCTGCACTGCGCTAATGAATTCTCGGTTTCTTTGAATGAAACGAGGCCAAATTGAATTGACGTATGCATCTCCTTCATTGAATCCAAGCTGACTGAATCTTTATTCACAGTTCTTCCCCGCGCCGTTCAAGCCCTCAAATTTCAAACCCTTCAAATTTAAAGCCCTTCAAGTTTCCAACTAAGACTCCATTTCGTTTCTATTCAAGCCGCGCACTTTTTACTAACCCAGATCACACAGGTATTTTGAAGATGCCAAATTATTCAGAGCTACGTAAGTACGTAACGGACATGCGGCGGGTACGGACTCGGAAAGGAAGGAATGGGGAGGGGAGAGAGGAAAGAGAGGGGGCGGGGATGCAGCACAGTGGGCGCACGTCCGCGCAGTGCATGCGCGCAAACTCGGCCCGCGCATCTCCGCCCGCAAGCAGAACCTGCAGCGGGGCGTGCGGGCACTCACCACGCACACACATTGCACCGCCGCCGAGTCAAATTTAGTGCAGTCTGCACTCGACTCGACGGCGCGCGCGTGTGCAGCGGGGAACGGGGGAAAGGGGGGAGAAAAGGGAGAAGGGGATGAGCGTGGGGACTCGACGCACACACACCCGACATGCGTGTGCGCATGCGCTGCGTCACTACCGAGTGCGAGTTGCACTTGACTCGGCAGTGTGGCATTGCGCACGAGGGCGGGGAACGGGGGGGATGGCATGGGGAGGGAGGGTGAAGGCAAAGACGAGGGAGATGGGGACGAGCGCAGCGTGCAGGGCGCGCATGCGGCATACGCATCCCCCGTGGAGGGGTGCGCGGCGGTGACGTGATGGCGGGGGATCTGAGGGGAACGAGAACATGGGCGGGGAACGAGAGGGAGGGAGATGGGGCAGGAAAAAGAAAAAGAAAACAGAGGAGGTACGCACCTTCCTTCCCTTTCCCACCAATCCCGCGCCAACCGACGCTGACAACGTGCACGTCGCGTACACTGAGTGTGACGTGTATGGTGGGCTGTGGTGTGTGAGTAGGGAAGGAGATGGGTGCGGGAGACGCACCTTGTGCCCGCAGTCGGACAGGGAGGAGCACGGCCTTCCGCGCTCCTCCTTCTCCACCTTCACCTTCAGCGCCGGCTCCACCTTGGCGTTCTTCCGCTTCCTCCCCGCGCCGCCCTCGTCGTCGCTCTCCCCTTCCTCGTCGTCCTCCGCGTCATCCTCGTTCGCATTGGCCCCGTCCTCGACGCCGACCTCATCGTGCTCCCCCCCCCCGCCAAACATCCCCACCCACTCGCACTCCCACTTGCCCAGCAGCTCCGTCCCGCCGACTAGCCCCCGCAAGAGGGTCTTGAGCCCCTCGAGCTCGCGCGTGAGGCGCTTCTCGCGGTTCTTGAGCACGTGGATGCACTCGACCGCCTTGCCCAGGACGTTCGCCTTTGAGCACTTGCGTATATTGGTTTTAGTTATTAGCTAGAGTAGAGTAGAGGGGAGAAAGCATACCGGGAGAGGGCTCGCCTGCCTTGATCGCGGCCCCCCTGTCGACGAGGCGCAGCGTGGGGACGGCCTGTCGCAGTGACTGGATGCGCGCGTTGAGGTTGGTGCGGTACCGCCGCTCAATGGTAGTGTGCAATGTTTTCGGCCGTGATTGTGTCGTGGTCTGCACTGGGGTGGCGGGCGTGGGCGGTGCGGTCGGGGCAACGGGTGTTGGTGAACGCGGACGCGGCGGTGTTGGGTGGTGGATACGAGGGCAGGCGGGTGGTATTGGGGCTCACTTCCAATCTGGACGGCGAGGACGACGCCGGCGTTCTTGCGGACGCAGTTTGCGAGTTCTGCGGCGGGGTCGTCGGTGGAGGCGGAGTATCGAGTGTCGACAGACGCGGCACGCATGGACGGCGGGGGGAGAAGGAGCCGGTGCTGCCGCCGCTCTCGGACTCAGACGAGGGCAGCGGGGACGGGGCTTCAAAGGTGAATTGGAAGGGATTGAAGAGGCCAAAGTTGGTGGTGTCCATGCCCATGCCCATGCCGAGGTCCATGCTGGTGAACTGGGAATGTCGTCCATCTTGTGCTCTGGGGGCCACATGCTGCTGAGTAAATTCCAGTCTGGGGGTGTGCCGATGCTGGGGCTCGAGTCGTCGTCGCTGTGCTGCATGTTGTGTTGGGAGTGGTTGTGGAGGAGCAGGTTGAGAGGGTTGCTGGGGTCAAGCCCGAGGTCGTCGTTCATCAGCGTCGACATGGCTTGAAGAAACAAAAGTCAAGATCGTGCCATGATTCGTGGCTGTGTTGACCTGCTTCCCTCGGACCGGGGAGCCGGGCCGTGATGCCCCTATTTACGAGCAGAGTGAGAGCGGGGAGAGAAGAGGCAGAGAGGTGAGTGAGAGGAGACAGGCAGGGACCCGTGCATGAGCGAGGGTATCAATAATGGGACTTGTTGTGAGATGGAAGTAGGCCATTTGGGGTGGTCCTCGACCTGCCATGGAGACAGCTCAGGTATAGAAACCAAATAAACCCATACGGTATTTGATTATTCGCAAGCCGTGCGCAAGGGGGCGCGGGATTAAAATTCGAAGGACGAGGCCGGGGTGTGGTGGGTTGGGTGGGTGCCTGAGATCTGGCATATTTAAATTTTTATTCTCGGCAAAAAAAAAAACCAATTGTTCCGTGCATTTTCACAAGAGTTTCTCCACAGTTTAGTGTGTCAAAGCGTGTCAAAACGTGTCAAAGGCACCGATGGTGTGTTCAGTGAACAATGCAAGCTCACAATTACTTTTTATGTGGCTTTCAGAAGCTCACCCACCATTTCAGTTCAACAATGGAACACCAAAAATTCTTTTCTAGTGCAAGGTGGCAGCATCCGGAGTATATAAGAGCACAGACCAACCTTCCTTCTGAAATTGTAACGTCCCACTCCAGATCTAACTTACCACCCTCCAAAATGATCGGGCTGATACTTTGGTATTCGTACTTTGTATGCCGCCCCGGCGCTTTGCACAACATCCTGTCTACACACATTTCAGGCCTGCCGTGGCCCATTGTGGTCAATTCCCACAAACGGCAATGCATTCCGACACCGACTGGATAAACTTCACAGGAACGAGTGTATTTTGATGGGGCAGAAGAGCATGGGAAACATGAATCTAGGAGGTGGATCCTGGGAAGCTGAAAATCATGGAACAAGAAATAAAATATTGGGGGGTAGGGGGTGGTTACCCAAAATCAGCGGAACGTGAAAAAAATGGGGCTATGTCCTCTGAAAAAAAAAAATTGCGCCCCCTTGGCCGTGCATCTCATATTTTTCTTTCGAGTTTGGATGTGTCCTAGTGGGTTCTCCACCCGATTGCGAGGGTTTTCAGTGCAGCTTTGGTTTCTGTATAGTAGTCTTGATTTGAATGTTTCCACAACACCAGGTGAGCATGAGGTGGAATAACAAAACACGTTGGGTGAGAGTACAGTAGAAACACATAAAGTCACAAATGTGGCCGTGATGTGAATAGTGCTGACTCGCCTCAAATCACCTTATTTAAATAAATAAATTTTCAAACAAACAACAAACACAGGAGGTACATAAAACAAAATGGGCCAGGACTGCATATAATGGTTCAAAACTCAGACTGTAATCAACTTGACCTGTTCTTCCTCCAACCCAAGCTCTTCAGTATCACTATCCACTTCCTCCACCTTCCCTGCAGGAACATTTAGCTTGGCCAAGCGAGCCAAATTCTTTCGGTGCTGCTCTTTTGTCTCCTCACTGATACTGCCAACCCTCTCATCAATGTCCCAAACTCTCTTGGCTTGCGACGAGCGCTCAAAGAGTGGCTTTGCAGTTTCCCACAGTTCCAATGCCTTCAGTGAATCCCCATTCTTTTTTGCCATGTCCCCGAGTCGGATCATGCACTCTGCTCTGCTGCGGTGAACATCCATGTAGCTAAATCCATCCAAGGCAACAGTGAACAGGCTGACAGCACTGAGTTCGTCGTTCTGCATGAGGTGGACGTCTCCAATGAATTGCAAAGCCTTGTAAATTCCGAGCTTCTCCTTTGCCCTAAGGGAGTGTGCAAGTAGGATGATACTCCATGAGGGATCATGGTGTGGGCTCCAACGAGTAACATCTGCCAGTCTCTCCAGACAGTAACTTATGAACTCAGAAAACTGTCCCAACCTGGCAGCTTTGAGACATTTGCAAAACAGGGAGCATGACATATCTCCTTCTCTGAGATTCAGATCGGCTTAAATCATATCACAGTTAATTGGCATCATCTTTTGTCCAATTTTCTTGAAAATGGTGTGTGATGCATATATTTTCTCCTGGATCACCTCACATGAACCTCCCATGGGGACCTCAACTCCAGCAATATTCACCAAGGAAAAACCCTTATAATACAGCCGTCCCCCCCCCATAGGTCTGAAGGAGTTGTGTGCGGAGGGTACAAGCCTGGTCATACTCTGATTTGAATACATGAACTTCTGCCTGGCAGTTCATCAGGGCATAATTAAACTGCCCCTGGGACAGACCACACAGCTCTAGGAGAGCACTGGCCCTTCTGACTAGAAATATGCATTCATGAAAATGACCCCAAGCTTGACAGCACACGGCCTCAGTGTATAGTCCTTGTGCCTCTCTGTGTAAATCCCCAGACATCTTTGCAAGTCTCTGTGCCTCCTGTGCATCGGCCTGGGCAGTGATATAGTCACCAGTTTGCCATTTGATCCATGAAAGCTGATGCAAGGCTGCAGATTGTCCTGTGATGCTTTCATGTGACTTGGCCAAGGAGAGGCCCATTTGACAATATTTTAGAGCAGTGTGGATATCACGCTCTAAGAAATAGATGCCTAAATTAATGTAAAAGGTGGCTACGATATCTTTGTCAGTACCCATTATGGTTAAACAGAGAATGTGAACATACCTTCCAAATCAGGATCATCAAAAGTCTTCAACCACTCAAAAGTCTGAGCAATCAGTGCCTCGGGATGGGGGATTGAATGGGTTCCATGTCTACCAAATAGCCTAACAGTGAAAGATGCTTTTGCCCTATGATCCTCTGAGTGTGGGAGGAGGGTGAGTACCTTGTTTACTAGAGGTGTTGCACGTTTGGCAATGTTTGCATTGAACAGGAGGAAATCAGATGTGCAGGAGATGCTATCTGCTAGATTGGGATGCCCTGGGTATAGTCCGTTCTGGATAATGTTGAGAATATTGGTATAATTTGAACTCAGTCGTTCAAAATAGAGGGCTGATGATTGCTTCCCCATATCAGCTAAATACACTTGGAGGAGCTCCTGAAAGTGTTTGAAAAGTGGTCCGATCATCCCATCTGTTGGTGGCCAGAATTTTGCCATGTATTCTCTGATTGGTACCAGAGCCTTGAGCTGCTTGTGGTCATCAACGTAAGCCAGAGCAGTGCAAAGCAGGGCCCTTTTACAATCAAGGATATCCTGAATTGCAAATTTGCTTTGCTTCAGTTTTACATCTGAAAGCCCATCCGGAAGGATTGACAAGAGACTCAGAAGCTCCTGGGAGTAAGGTGTGGACGTGATTCTAGGACTTTCAAGGGAAAGCAAGATGGATGATTCGAGGTTGGATCTTCGGTCATATCCCTCTGAGATGACTGAGGTATGCTCCCTCTGCCAGCGCAACAAGATTGCAGTGGTGCCCTCCACATCTACTGCATGAGCAAGAAGATTGATTGAAAGTGGCATATTGTCTGTAAGGCTCAAGACTTGGTCGATTTCCTCCATTGGGTGTCTATCTTCTGCAATAGCAATAAACACTTTGCGTGCAGCCTCTTGTGCCAAGGGCTCCAGAGAGGGCAGGAATGGCCGTGTCCATTGCACTTTGGAGGGTCTTTCTGCTCCTCGCATTGTAATCTTGGACTTCATGAGCAAAATAAGTACACAAGAAGAAATGAGAGTACACACCATCAATGCAAGACTACTTATATCTGTGAGCAGGGAGAGGAATTCCTCAACTTCTTTGCGAGATTCTGCTGGCTCCCAGACAGTTTCGAGGTTATCAAGAATCAGCAAAGCGGGTGGCCCCTCCGAGAGACAGAAGAGCACTGCTTGAGTCAAGTCTTTCCCAGGTTTCATATTGAGATGAGCCCCAATGAGCCCTGCAAGTTCCACCTTGCTTGCTGCAGTGTCACAGGCAACAAACAACCGATTTCCCTGGTATTTGATAACAATTTCTTCATGATGTAAGACAGCTTGTGCCAAACTGGTCTTTCCCATGCCACCAGCACCTAGAATGGCTATCCTTGGAGTGCTTTGCTCAAAATGTTTGAGGATATCAGCAAGCTCTGATTCACGGCCATGGAATATTTTTGGTTCTGCTGGCAGCATTGAGATGGAGTTGGAGCTACAATGCCCATGAGCATTGACACAAAAGGACCAAAGTTATTAGGGATCACCTTGCATATGAACCAGAATACATCCTGCTAATCTGTATGTCCGTTATTATCGCTCTTATCAACAAATATTGTCACATACAGATGATGCTGAGTCTGAACTGGATATTGTCTCAATCGCATTCAGCACCTCCTGATGTCTGATCTGGGCCTGTTCTTCCATTTCTCTGGCAGTGGACATGATATCTGAGGATTTAATCTGCCAACTAGCTTGAGTGGGTGTGTCAATCTGCTTGAATGTGCAAAGTGTTCACCTGAAAGAACTTGATTCCATCTTGCAATCCCGTCTTGCAATCCTTTAGCAGCCCACCCAATTCCCCCTTTCGGAAGAACTTCTTGACTTTGCTGCCACTTTGCTGGGCTTCAATAAATGTATAAATCTTGTGGAGGGTCCTAAATGTGTTGTGTGAGCCATGTGCATGTGTATGGGAGTGGCGGGCTACTGAGTGAAATTTGCAATCTCATGCAATGTGCTGGGTGGTAGTTCGATACCGGTGTCTGATTTGACATAGACACCAATGATTGCATTGAGAATGTTGTGAGTTTACTCCATCAACTCAGCGCACTCATTTTTGTCTTGTTTGATAGTCTAGGGCAACATCTGAGAGCCATACTGGTCAATTTATTTTGGGAATATACCTGAACAAATTTCAAAAGTGACTGTGTGGTATTAACCATGGCTTCCAGCCCAGGGATCTTCAAGGTGTTGACTAGGACGTCCAGTGTGTTGACTGTGATGGTAACACATTTTGAGATATTCTCCAAGCGGACTTCAATTATGGTTTGTTGACGAGGCATGATGGGAAAGGGTTGTGTCAGGTCGGATCCTTACAGGCTTTATACATTTGGGGTCTTGGGAACTTTTGCTCTCATTGGATACTGTTCATCTTTTCTTCTGCTGTGTAGGTCTGATGGTCCATCCAAATACATCTAGATCTGTCTTTGATATTCCACCAGATCCTCCAAAAATATGCAATGCAGTCTAGGTATAGGGCAAACAGTGCAACCTATGTACTTGTCAGTGTATTATTTGTTCATATCATCTACAACTCTTCTTTGCTCAGCCACCTCAACACCATCCAGATTCAAGGAATCACCACATAAATCACTCAAAACTTGTTTATATTCCTGCCACAGTGCTGGGACAGCATACAAGCACCCACATTTATTTATGCATTGCATAAAGTGGTAGCATGTGAAGCGCCCTACAGCACTTTGGTTTCAGAACATGTTGGTTGGTCTGTGCGAAGTACATCTTGTTCATCACATAAGTAGATGATATGATTTTCATGGCAACCAAAGGTGGAATAGTACATACAGTGTACTGAGGGATTATGGCTGCTATTCCAGGCCTGAGATTTGGGCTCCCCTTCCAATTCACTAGAGTAAGGAATTCGGAAAGTGTGAGTGAGGTTGTGTATCCACAAGCACCGGATCCCACGAGCTCTGACATCAACTTTGAGATGCTGTGGGCCCCTATTTACAAGCAGAGTGAGAGTGAGGGGCGGGAGATTCGGCCTTAATCCTGGACGTTCTCCAGGCTCAAGCTGTGATATGAACAGTTCAGGTGTAAACCCATGCTGGATTTGAGCTGCATGTACATGTTAGAACTGAAAAGCGCAAGAAAAGTGTAGACGAGTTCTTATTTTGAAGCCTGAAGAAAATCCAGCAAAGCCTGAGGGTCGAGACTCAACCTGTTTATGGCCTTAGAAAAGATGTAAGAAGGATCCACTGCTCGGTTCGTGAAAAACTTCGAACAAACTTGGTAGGCAGTTGTACGGTCACGTTACCTCCGTTGACACATCGCACTTGGGGCTATTTGGCTGCAACCCGAGTCAATGTCGCTGGGAAGTTGTTGTTCTCAATCGAATGAATTCTTGTAGACTACACTTCAATTCCGCAGCCGGGGTTAAACAGTTGTCTCATCGACATTCAAAGAGGTCAATCATTGTGTCGTGACTGGGGGAAGACCGAATATATTTAAAATGCATATCCTTAGAGGATGCACCTCCCGTAACGGGATGGTCTACACCCGCGGGTCGGTAGATGACTACAATCACTTTGCTGCTGTGACCGGGGATTCGGGTTGGACTTGGGATTGTTTGTTGTCGTATTTCTTTAAGGTACATACAATGTCTATCGACCCTCAGTGCTCACACACAATTTATGCCCCCAGAACGAAAATGGACTCCACCCGTGGACCATCACGAAATGCTCAGCCAATTCGACCCGACTGTACACAGTACCACAGGTCAATGTGGTTAGCCTGAACGGATTTTCCTGGACCACATTTTAGAATCATGTCCTTGCGGCTGCAGTTCAGCTGCCTGAGGATTGGCCATTCAGTTTGAACATGAATTCCGGCAAGCCACCGTGAGTGGTCTTTATTTTCCAAAATATGGGACACACCGAAAAAATGTTCTGGAGTGTGATAGGTTGGTTGCAATCTACCATCCAAAGCGGAGTGCGGAGCAGTTCCGCGACATCCTATCTAGGGCAGAATTCATTGACCACCTGAATCTTCATGTTCTGCTGCATATGCAAGTTTCAAAGCTCGTCAATCCTGCCCATCTCGACAGGAAAGTTCATTTTGAAGGCATGCAATTCATGCAGGGTAAAGAATCCCATTTGTACCTCAATGCAGTCACTTACAAAAAAATAGGAGGAGCCTTGTTCACGGCAAACACTACGAAAGAGATTGTGCTGTCCGATGGAACCGTTGGAACACCGACGATACTGATGTACAGTGGAATCAGTGATGAAGCAACTTGGGCCAATCTAGGAATTGCCACTCTCCTTGATCTTCTGAGCGTTGGATACAACACTACCGACCAACCTCTATTTGGCGCCACTGGTCAGTGAACTCGACCGAAACAACAGATCCAAGAATATAGAATGAGACGTGTTTAAATGAAGTGTTTGCCCAATGGAACAGGTTAGCATGTATTATGCTGAGGTTCATTCATTATGAACACAACAGAGCCGGAGTCACACTGGTCCTTTGTCCGCAATATGAATGATGCACATTGCGTGGCTTCGCGTAGACGACGAAGAATTCCGTTTGAATAACTTCACCGGGTCCTAACACCCCGTACATTGAGGTAGCCTTTTCTGTGAGTGAAATATAAGAGCAAAGACTGACACTTTTCTAGACCGGCGGTCCCGCTGGATCGACCGGGAATTTCATGTCATTTGGAATGGTCGTTCTAAATCCCGTCAGCCGTAAGTTTGTGAACTGAGACAACCGGCCGTATATTTACCTTCAAACAAGTGCCTGGGAGTGATACCGTCGCGTGTATAGTCTTCCAATTCGTTTGTGTCCATGTAAACACAATTCGTCCGAGTATTTATTTTGTGGTATAAGTCGAGAAATTCTGGTTTGGCCGCAACTCGAGTAGTGGTTTTCTTCGTCCAGCTGGGGAACGAGGGGAAGTGCGGTGGTAATGAATGTCTATTCAGGTTGCTTCTGACAGGTTCAACAATGCCCACAGGAACTCGATTTGTGATTTCGAGGTTGAACGACATGGAAGAGAGAAGGGAGAAGTGATGGGATCATTGATCTCTCTGCCAGTCGGCTTTGATCAGCCTTCAAATTGCCCTTCCCACCCCGCCCACTGACAGCCAGCTGGCAGCGCGTACGATGCAGATCTTGGAGGTCGTAGCGGTCAACGTCTTTTGCTCCTACTTTTCTATCATCGCAGGCCTCTTCTCGTTAATAGCGCGAAGTCTCTCCAGTCAAAACTGGGGAGGCAGGGTGTATGTCTTCATCGCGCTCGCAGTCGCGTCTTTTGTACACACATGGTTTTGTAAGTCTCCATTTGCCGTTAGTGGGATGTCCCTTATGCGATTTCCTCTTTAGACATGTTCAAATTCATGGCTGCAAGTCATTTCTCTATTCGTAGTGGTTAATATATCTAATCCTTTCTGCAGTGGAGTTTCACAGATTACGACCAATCTGCCAGGGCTACTATCCCCGCTGGGCTTGCCGTTGAAAGAATGAGTCAATGGCTTCTGAATACCTCGCTTTTCGAGCAGGCTTGGGCCCACGTGTGCTTCGGCAAAGTAAATTGGTGGTGGAGTCAACAGCTATGTCTATTCACTGTCGGGGCGTGGACAATATTCCTCTCCGTCGAAGGTCAGTAATTCTACGACTTAGTCCACCTTTCGTGGAACTATCTTCCCGCAGGCAGGCACCATCACATCAAGTTCATCTGGGTGTATATGCTCCTTGGCCAGTTCGTGGCAATCTCCGTTGTGTCAAATCTAGTCTATTTCGCCCTTGTGCTCGCGCCCCGTCCGCCCTCTCCATCCTCTAGCCATGGAATGTCCTCTCTCCCGGCCCCTGTTGCGCTCTGGCTCCCCATCCTGCTCTCCCTCGGCACCATCGCAACAAGCCCCTTCACCTCTGAGCGCTCCTTCCTTCCAAACCTCCTCCTCATGCACACACTCATCATACTTCCGCTCCTGGTTCCGGATCGTCTATTCCCTCTGGGGCAAGCTTCCGCTGAACCCAAGTCGCGTATCGGCATCAGCCTAAAGACCCTCTATATTGTCGTCTTTGGCGCGTGCTCGGGCTTCACGCGCGCGCAACTAGCCAAGCCAGCCAAGCCGCCGGCAATCCACCGGTCTCTGTCAAGGATCTTGCTGTCAAGGCATGGAATGTCCTTCACTCTCATCCGGCACAATCGTCCATAGGCTGGGACGTCATTTGGACAAGCATATCCTTTGTCGTGTGGCTTGTCCTGCACCCGGAATTGCAGCCCCGGGTTCTGCCATCCAGCTCAACAACCAAGGGCCGATTCTTGACTGCCATGTATCTTCTGATGGTAACACCCCTCCTCTTGGTTGGTGTGCTTGCTCCTCATGTTTTTTGGGACTGCGTGAGAATGAGCGAGAGGAGGAGGAGGACAAGTGATATTTGGAATGTATGAAACAGTTGACCCCAGGTTGACGCTGCGCAACAAACAGCGTGCAAAACATTCTGATAGAATACATATTTGGACAACGAACTATGCTACAGTGTATCTACGGAACCAACTATTTTACGATGGAATTTACACCACAAGCTGATTCAAAATGTAAGCCAGGAAATTTTGATAGAAAAATCACAAACCGGCGAGATATTCCTTGATAGGACTGGCACTCTACAAGTCCAGGTCCTATTAGAAGACGGAGCACAGAGGGAGCTAGTGAACACACAAGCCCTTTGATCAATTCGTAGATACTTTTGTCGTGGTATCACAGCTTTGTCGCTGGGTCCGTGTAAGGTGCCTGACTCCAGTATAAATACCAAGGGGACCAGGCGGAAGAAGAGACGAACCTCCAAGCCCGTGATATCACAGTAGTGCTGTTGTGGCAATAAGGATGGGGGTGCCTCGATAGACGTGTCTAGTAGGACTGAATGACCAAGTCAACGCGCTCCAAAAGGGTAGGTGCTTGCGAGTCAAAACCTCCTCCTCCTCGATGGAGGGTTCTCCGTCGACATCCATCCCATGCTCGATTTTTTCAAGCCGCCGTTTCTCCCGTTCTGCGCGCTCCCGCTCCCACTCTTGCGTCAGCACGGCCTTGAGGTTCTTCGAGCGTTGAGCAGAGGTCCTTTTAATGTAGTTGGGATTCTTGAACGGCCGTGGATTCTCCAGATAGGATAACTGCTCCGCGAGACTCTAAAACAAAATATCAAGAAAATGCTATCCCCCCAATGATGGCACGCAATCTGATCACAGCGATGTTGATCTCCCATGCAGCTTGCGCGATCAACAAAGTCTCGTTCGTGTACACGCCACGCTCGTACCGTCTGGAGGGGGGGTAGCAGGACCACTTTCCTGCCAAAATTTTGGTTTAAAATACATGATTGGTACGAAGTCTAAGTTAGTCGGTTTAAGCGGCTCCTCCTATACGAACAACAGAGATATTGTTCATGTCTCGTGTTGTCGAGTGGTTAATGCTTCCTTTGCGCCAGATTGTATAAATTTTGGTAAGGTTCTGAGTTCGATCCATGTCACTGCATTTATTTTTCAAAATCCTTCCTCTTTTTGAACCATTCCTTGTGCAGTGTCCTCACGGAAATTACATTTTTTCTAATACCTCCCGTACTGGCCATACATCTGTTTAACACAATGACACAGTTAAAACACAATCCCTTAATTTTTAGGCTGGCAATTTCATATTTCAAAGGTAAGTATAGGATTGAATAAACAGGCAACAGGAAAGCTGAAAATGCCGAGATCGACTGGCGCAACCGCGACAAAGAAGCCATCACGAGATTGGCGCCAGGCAGAAAGTACATACTTGAGATGAATGTTGAAGGCCTAAGCGATCCTTGGAGCCATCAGATTGTGCGCCATCATTGAGGGGATAGCGTTTTCTAAAATATTAGACGCGCATGGGTAAATTCTGTATTTTCGACAACTACCGGTAATTGCGGTGTCGACGCGCCATCGGAGGCGTTCGGTTTCCTCCGTTGGAAACCCTTTGGCGGCCTACAACTTGGTCAGGGTAGCGCAGGATGAAATGAGAAGGCGTACATGGAACGTCGGGCCGTCATCCGAGATCGGTGTTGCTTCTTCCTAAACAATTGCCATAACTATGCTCAAGCACGGTTCAGACAACGAAACGCTGCAATTCAGTGCCCGAATCTTTGAGCTGGCCATCATGGTCTGCAAACCCCGAGAAGCCCTCCGACTGATTCTCTTCACCTGTGGAAAATAATGGAATCAACAACCCACCAGTCTTCGTCTTTGAACCCCTCGTCGGCGCTCAAAGACGAAGACGACTCACCCCCAACACCCAAACCCAAGACACCCCCCACCCGCGCCCCCAACCTCGCTATCCTTCCCCCCAGCCCCCGCGCCACCTCCAGCGCCGCCCTCTCTTCCTCCCTCTCCCGCACTCTTGTTCTCACCATCTCGTGCTCCGAGGCGGCCGCTTTGGCGAGCGCGTCCGTAGATGCATCTGTGTCAGCGGCTGGGTCTGCGGCAGAAGTGGAGGCGGTGGAGGTATTCAAAGTGGACGATGTAGTCAAAGTCGAAGTGGAAGAGGAAGAGGAAGAGGAAGCGACAGAAATCGCAGAAGTCCCCAACACCTCTCTCACAAACACCCGTCCCCCAACTGCGCGCAGCCGCTCCACCGCCGCGCCCACTTCCAACGTGCGCAGCACGTTCACAATCGCATCCGCCATGCCAGTACCCAAGGGCAATGACCCGAGAGGCCCGGCAGTCATCGCCAGTGTCATTGTCGGTCTGCTTGTCTTTTCGCTCCTCATCTTTGCGCTGTTCTTCTGTCCGCGTCGCCGCCGGCAGTAGTTCACCACTGGGCCCGTGTTTAAATCTCCAACACTCCTTCCCGCCGCCGGAACATACGCGCTCATTCTCGTCCACCAGCTCCAAGCGCGACGCAGAAGTGGGCAAGGTGAAGGATAGAGCAGGAGAAGATACAATGGGAGATGCAGCTCGAGGCGCGGGACTTCACGCACTGCTTCGGCGTTCCCGCTCCGCATGCTGCCTACACCCCTGCCCCAACACACTGCTCGTGAGCTCAAGGGCAAGTACAAGGAACTCGCGCAGAGTAAATATTCCAAGGTGTGAATTTCGTCTTCAATCTACCGCTCAGATTCTAATTAATCTCCTACCGCAGTTCTTGGTCACAAAACTAATACGCCTATGCCCCAACCAGCGGCTGTCTATCCTCATGGAGTTTCAAGGCCCTGTCCTACGGCTCCTCCTGCACCGCGAGGCATCCTCCATCTTCGCAGATGCCTTTGAGCTCTACACAAACGCGTACGAGCGTACTCTCCTCGTGCGGGACTTCTATGGCAAGGAGACTGCGCTTTTTACGGTCACCAGCGGTACCGACAATGACAAGGAGCGTGCACGCAAGGGGCTCCCGGGCGTGCTTGAGGGCGCCGACCCCGACCACCGGAAACGCGTGCTGGCGTCAATGAAGGAGGCACTGTGAGCTATCACTTTGTGATGTGCTCCCTCCGCAGGCCAAGACAGCAAATATGCGAGTGCAGAGGGGAATGAAGAAAAAGGCTGACACAAACTCCACACAACCTGACTCCGAAACAAACCAAGGGCATTCACGAGAACGTGGGGACTCACAACAAAAGATCATGCAAAAAAGAAGTGGTTAAATTTTCCAGGGCCGAACCTTGATTCGAACAAGGGTCACGCAGTGAGTAGTCGATGAAACAGTTCAACAAATCTGTGTGTGCTGGACACTGCAAAGGATTCAGGAGGCGCAAAAGCGGAGGCCTAGGAAATTGCGGAAAGGTCAAAATGGGCAAGAAGGCACCGTTCAGACCTAGCAAGGGGACTGGACGCTGAGTCCATTATGTGGACCCACAATTCACTAAAGAACAAAGCACAGAAGGAAAAACGGAGCAAAGTGCGGAGTGGATATCCAAACACTGTACAAGTTGCGGAGTCGGCCCGGGCGGACCGGGGCGGCGGAGGACAGGCCTGGGACAAATGAGTTGCGGAATGCGTATGGGAAGAATGTTGAAGGACCGACAACCCCATTCTTGTTGCGGAAACGCATGGAGATCTGCGGAACGAGGGTGGACAATTGGAACGAGGCGCAGCAGAGGCGGAAAAGAAAACAAGTACGCGCGCGAGCGTCGGGCGGGAATTAGTATAAATAGCAGCAATCTAATACTGAAAAAGCATCTTATTACCTCCCACTGCTCATATTTAAAGCTACTCCTCCCCAGTACGTTGAGGTGGAGACTTAAAAATATAAAATACATTCCGCTGCGGGTTACGCCGCTCAATAGTGGGACAAACCAAGGTCAACTAGGACCAGGGGCGTCAAGAAAACCTGTCCGCACATTCCTCCCGCTGGATAACTCAAAGCAGAAGGGAATTCTGTCACTCCAGAGTTAAAAGCGCGCGGTAGTAGAATACACAGCACATCACCAAACGGCCAGCAGCCTAACTTAGCTGCGTGCAACCGTTAGATTTGGGATTCAATTGCATATCCTTGCGTGGAATACCACCATATTGTTGCGGAATGGTTACTCCGCACGACTATAACCACTTCCCACCTACGAATTCACACCATTTCACCCCGAGTCAACTTTGCGGAATTGACTCCGCAATATATATATATATATAGGCGTCCACAGCGGAGAAAGAAAGTGGGTTACGAAGGATAACACTATAACCCGTCCAGGCTGTGTTATACAGTTCTGAAGACACCTGCCGTCCGCATTATACGAGACGGGTGGAAAAGTATAACCCACATACCTCTTGCATCCCGGCGCGGATTAGCCTTTGCATTGCGGAGCAGTACTTTCGCGCAAGTGTAGAAAGCTATCCGACCATGGCTTGTTCGAAAGGCCAGCCCCCAACGAAGAAATAAATCTTCAAGGAACCTGGCAAATGTTCACTCTTTGTGGAGAGAACTGTAACACAAATCTGTAACTTTGAAAAACCCTTACACATACCTTCGCTGCACAAATCTCCGCAACAGAGTAATTTCCTCCTAGAGGACGAATTAAAACTTTGTGACCTCTGCCTGACTTTACCCACCTGGGTCAGACAAATCACAGAACCGCAGTCCACATCACAGCGCTCACGTCTATGTACGTTATCCTGCGACCGAGGGCCCATTTACTCACGATCTTTTGCAGAGCTTCAATAATTCCGACAACGGCGCCGTGACGCACGTGGTCGTCCACCGGGCTCTTTGGGAATATATTGTAGCCGTGAACAGCTCCTCCGACGAGGCGGGGTGCGCTGCTCCTGCGGGAGACAGCGGCGAGTCTGGTGGTGACGGAGATTATGCTCTTTGCGGAAGGCGGTTAGTTCCCCCCCCGCGTTCCTCGTCGTTGTTTTATCTGACTCTATTTAATTTACAGACAAAACTAGGGTGATTGAGACCCTCCTGCGTGCTGCCTCGGCTGCGTATCCTTGCACTGAGGAGGACGCCCCGCATCCAATCGACCTTCCCCACGCTGTGCGGCTATACAAGACCCTCCTGCAGGGCGGTCACTTCAATCGCTCATCAGGCGCCATTGAACAGTCACCCGCCTGGGATGGCGGGGCCCTCGCCGTGAAATTCGTGGAGGAGGTGGGCAAAGAGGTGGTCATGGTGATGTGCACAAAAGGGGAGCGTAACGGTGCCTTTGTGGTGGCAGAGTTGTGTGAGGTGTTGATGGGCAAGGAGGGAGAGGAGGCGAAGGAGGCGAGGAAGACACTGAAGGGGTGGTTTGGGAAGGAGGTGGTAAAGGAGATTGAGGGTGGGGGGGAGACGAAGGGGAAGAAGGTGTTACTAGAGAAAATTGCTGCGCTATAGAAGGGACAAATTATTTTCTTCCACCTGTGGCTTCGGTCACGCGTCCAAGACGCGTATGGCTTCGCAACCAAACAGTGAACAACACTCCTCCTCCTCCCTGCACACACTTCCGACTATGTACCCTCTCTTGGTCTGACACTGGTTGCTAGTGGTTAGTACTTGACGAGATTGCAAAATGTGGCGAGGGGAACGTTCGAGTTCAACTTGACTACCAGGCACCGGCCCGACCTCAATAGCCCGTTATTTGATTGATCAAGTTTCAAATTTCATCCCCTCGTGCTCTTGGCCCATGGCCGCCAGTCCTCGTCCACTTGCTGCCCTCACCCAACTAATTACTACTGGAGTGCAAACGATTGAAGCCTATTGAAGCTGCCCACGCAAAACAGGGGATCCCATACCCGTCCCTCGATGCGCTGTTCCAGCCTACTCCCCTTGACTTTGACCCTGCGCGGCGCAATGGGACTTCATTCCAGAACAAAACACACAGTAGCTACTCCGCCCCCGACCGAAAGTTTGTCGGAGGGCAACACTGGGATGGATGCTCGGATGAGCATGCCAGCGGACGCAGGTGAGTCGGGATCTCCCCTGTTGTCACTGACCCAGTCTGTTGTAGGCACGCTGGGCCAAGGCGCCAATGAACCTCAACCCAGCAGTCAAGATGATGCTGCAGAGTTTGAGCGTCGCTCCCGCACCGCGGATGTCAACGAACACTCCACTACCAAGAGTGTGCAGCACGATTCAGTCTCCCCCTGTCTCCCAAGACGGCGGGGCAATGTTGGATGACCATGTATACCGCGCTGAAGGCACGACGAATCAAGATGCAAATTTGGCGGTGGGCAGCGGTTTCCAGAGCTCGAAGAAGACCTCTCGCGCCTCAAGCGTGAGGGGCTCGTCTCTGGTGCTCGATACGAAGCTGTTGTTCTTTGGCGACTGGTTTAATCCGCAGGAGGGTGACACGCCCGCGGATACTGCTTCGAAGGTAGAGACCCAGAGCTGGGCAGACTACACCGAGGACGACGGTTTCAGTGCGATCCCTCTGGGCTGGCTCGAGGATGTCAAGGTAGAACCTGTGTCCCCCGAGCAGCCACCGACCCCGTCGGTGCGGTCAATGTTGTTGTCGGTAGTTAATGTTGATGACTTTTCTCTGGACAAAATGATGAACAAGGTAAATGGACAAATGTCGTCGGAGGCTCAACACCTCCTGGCGCAACGCGAGGCTAAGATGTGGAATATCAAAATCAAGCCTGCAACATCCTTTTCAGATTCAACCAGTAGAAAAATATCGAAGGCCTCTGACGGCGTCTCGATTAACTCAAGGGGGAATCATTATTAAAATTACGGATATAGGGTGGGGGGGAGGGGGGGTCCAGATGTTGGATAAAAAAACTCTTTGACATACATTGTGAATTCATTCAAAAACCACTTTAAACCACTTGAGAGAAAAATGATGGCATTTCCGTGGCCCAGGGGACCTGTCGGCCCTCAAAAATCCTTTCTAGGCCGAAATATTGGCGAGTTTGGTGGTCAACACATGAGAACGATCATTATTTCTGTTCTGGGTCACCCATCATCTTCAGTTTGATCTCCAATGAAAAAAACCCGAATATTTGCATACCCCATCATTAAATGGCTTGCACATTAGTTTGACAAGGTTTTAATTCTGCTGAAAACCCTTTGTTTAAGCCTGTTGTAAAGGCCCTTTGAAACCTCACCTTTCATGATCCCTTTCACACAGAATCATTTCAAGACGAATCAATTCTGTTGAATTCGGCAATAAACTTGTCAAGGTTTGGGAGTTCTTTCTTCCATGTTTTATTCAAGCTGACTTCTCGTTGCAGAAAGCTGCAGTCAAATCCTCTTGCTTTAATAAGTCTATTTTACGTCCTTGATTCACATTATTTTGACTACAATGTATTTTCCTATCAATAGAAGTTACTTTCACTAGTGTTTTAATCAAGCCTAAAAGAATTCCATTCTGGGTGTGAGAACTACCAGCGTGCATTCAAGATCAAGGAGCCGCAATCCAGGGGCGGCCGCGAAGGCAAGGATGGTCGTAAGAACCAAGAGAAGTCGGGCCGGAATCCGGAGGGCGACAGCTCTAAGAAACACGGAAAGGACGACAAGCATGCCAGGAAAGATAAAGGCTCGAGGGGTTCAAACAAGAACACCGATGGGTCAGGCAAACAATCAGGGTCGAAGACACCGAAGCTCTCGAAGGCCGAAATGGCTGAATACCGCACTCAGGGGAAGTGTTTCACTTGCGCAAGTACAGAGCACACCGCTACGGACTGCCCGAAGCGTAATCAACTAAAACCGAAGCCGGGATTTGCGGCCGCAACTGTGGACCTGGCGGAAGTGGACCGGTTGACAACGTTGAGGGCGGCACAATCACTCGGAGTAATAGCTCTGAGTAGTGAGCATGTGCAGCCGTCTCCAGAGCACGTAGAATTCGAAGCCATAAACGGCATCCTGGTTGCAAGGATGAAGGCTGATTTGCGGGCGGAAGCAGGCGGAAGTACCATTCATATTTGATCATTTCGATGACCCCGAGGACGATCCGTACGATGAGGACCGGTTCGTTCTGGTACCTACGCAACTCGGATGGCTCGTCGTTGATCATCATACGAGCGACGACCATGAAGTCTTACGGACACAATTGTTGGATCCCGAATTCAATTTTATGGACTGGTTATACTCGGAAAAATGTAAAATTGAGGACCTACTACGTCAACGTTGAGTTCCTAGTAATAGTGGGTCAGCCGAGAGCGAGGATTGGCACGAGGTTACACACTGAGATGATCTCCCAGCGTCATTTAGGCAGTTTATGCTTGACGTGGACCTGGACCCCGACCAACCGGGAAGAGCTGAAGAAGTAATAAATACTCGAGCAATTCCGCGCGGGGGTCCCTTACTCCTTCGATGAGCATCGGTTATACGATCGGGAGGCAGTTGAAACACAATTCTCGTCCGAGAGATTCAGACTTGATATTCGGAGCGGAATTTCTTGTTGCTGGAAGACTCGTACATGAACGTTGGCTTGGACCTGAAATACAGTGACTTACTGGATGAAGAATGGGAAGCCAATAGTGGCTGGAACAAGTATACGGAGAGCTTACGGACCGCTTCAGGAGGCAGGAGTGGACGGCTGAAGGAACTGACTTTTCTGATTCGGATGATTGGTTTGACGATTCGGACTCGGACGGTGAGCCACCACCACCGCCAACCGCGGGAACAGCGGTACGGGCAGTCGACTCCGCCTCCGAGCTTGGTGAACCACCGGAGCTTGAGGAGGTGTCTGATTCTGATTCGGAATCTGAGCTCGATGTGATACCAGACTTGCAGCCTCAGTGCAAACATGGCGTCAAGTGGCTCCCGGACTGTGGTGCCAAGGGGGGATCGGCATTAAAATTTCGGATGGGGGGAGGGGGGGGAGGGGTCTGGGGAGGGCCGAAAAAAACTTCTCCCTATAAGTTATGGGAGGGAGAAAAAAGGCTGGGAGAGGCATGGGAGAGCCTCCAGTAAGTGATAAACACACAAATCTGCTTCCCACTCACCTCAGGAGGTGTTGAAGTAATAATTTTAGCTAGGTTCAACCCGAAGTGGTCCGTGGGTGGTCTTAGGGTGGAACCAGAAAAAGTCTGCAGGTCTATTTGAGGCCTTTGTAGCACCTGAGATCGTTTAGTAGGACTATATGTTCCTCAAACATTAAAATTGAGTGGTTAGTAGTTGGCCGAGCCGGGTTTAGTAGGCGGCGGGAAGTCCGGGGAGAACGGCCCGGCGCTAGGGGCGGGAAACACCTTCCCTATATGGAAGGGGGGGGGGGAGGGAGTCCAAGGCTGAAAAAATTATCGACCCCACGTCTGATTTTCCAATCCCGATTCCCCCTTGTGTGGTGCACCATGGCGTGACTACGCAGTTTCAATATCAAAAGATCGGTGAAGACCGGTGGTTCGACGTAATGAATATCGCGAATTATGATATGATCCTGGGTACACCATTCATCTATCAGCACAAGGTACTCGTAGGTTTGAATCCAGCGCAAGTGGCCATAGGAAGCATAAAGGCCTTACCTATCGTCGGCGTCACTGTCTTCGAATACAGCCAATGTCGTCGAAGGTAGGCTTGAAATCCTGCGAAAGGAGTTGCATGACTACGCGGTGGACATTTGTGTCGATGCATCAAAGACGCCGTTACCGCCGCTGCGAGCTATAAACCATAAGATTCCGTTGATTGACGAGAACAAGGAATACTTGTACCGGCCATCGAAATGTCCTGATGCATTGCGTCCACTGTGGGAGGAGAAAAGGGACGCATACATCTCCACAGGCAGGTGGAAGGTGCAGACAGGCCCGAACGCAGTACCGATGCTTATGCTGAAGAAGCCTGCACAGCCTGGAGACAAGCATATCCGGATGTGGACTGTTTTTGACTGTCGTGAGAGAAACGCGAACACAAAGAAAATGGCCTCACCATTGCCGGATATCGAGGGTACAGTATCCCTCGAAACTGCGCCAGGCACCGCTACCGTTCACAGCTGGACAACAAGGAGGCTTATGAGCAAATTCGAGTTGAGCCGGACCATGTCGGACGTACTTTGTTCAATACACCTGACAGTACTATGGCAAGTTTGGTTATCCAGCAAGGTGATTGCAATGGCGGAGCGACATACCAAGCTCTAATAAACCAAGCTCTAATAAACCGCCTGTTCGCGCCGTACATCGGGAAGTCCATGGATGTATACTTGGATGATATTTTCATTTATTCGGACACCGCTGAAGAGCATATGAAGCACTGTAAAATTGTCATTGATATCCTGCGGAAGGAGAAACTGTACCGGAACAGCAGTAAGATTCAGTTCTTTGTAGATAAGCTGAGCATCCTGGGGCATATCATTGACGAGCACGGCATTGTCATGGACCCGCACAAAGTGGATGCAGTCCAGAAATGGCCAAAGGAGAAACTGTACCGGAACAGCAGTAAGATTCAGTTCTTTGTAGATAAGCTGAGCATCCTGGGGCATATCATTGACGAGCACAGCATTGTCATGGACCCGCACAAAGTGGATGCAGTCCAGAAATGGCCAACGCCAACGAACACGAGCCTTCTAAGCGGATTTCTGGGTTCGGTTGGAAATACTGTATTTTTTCGTTCAGATCGACAGGGGGGTGACGCGTGACATGTTCAACCAATTCAACTGTTCGACACTGGGTTTTGGGCAGCGTGACAAGGTAAAAAAATCGACATCACGCAGAAATTTTGAAGAAGACAAGTGAAAAAACTCCCTGGATAGCGAGAGAATATTGGGTTTCATTTCAAACCCTGCCTAGTGCTTTCTGGTAATTTTGTTTGCTCCAGACTGATTTAGAGCGTGAACCCAGCTAGATGTTGAAATCCTGGGCTTGTAGAGGGAAAATCCCAGGGGAAGGCTGAGAAATGGTTAAAATCCTGCTGTAAAATGATAGCCAAGGGCAAGAACCTTTTTTCTGCTATTCTATGGGATTTTGGGCCTGCGTGACCAACCGCTGGACCAATTCGACGGGGGCCCTCGTGACACGTTACCTCGATGAATATTCGACATCGACAAGGGGGTGCGTGACAAGTGACTGTTGATTTGAACGAAAAAATACAGTAGCTCAGGTGTGGAAGCCAAAAAAACTCGTACTGTATTTGGTCTTTAGTCCGTGCGTCTTATAATTTTCTTTCGCCGTGTCAAAGAAATGATGGTGTTCCCACGGTTGCTTTCAGCTTCGCCGCATTCCATTTTTTTGCGGTAATTTTCAAACTGACCTTGGTTAAAGATATTCAGTTTCAAAACTTTGTTCAATGTTATTCCATCCCTTCAAGGGGCGTTACTATACCCATTTGAACTCCGATATGTGGGTATTATGTCCTAGATTCGTTTGACTGACAATGCGTGGTTGAATAGTCAATCTACTTCAACCCATCATCGACCATTCACACTTGAGCTCAATGAACCCTTGCTTCAATGGTCAACAGGTATGTCATCTACGTATTACATTCCTCCATTCATTCATTGGCCTACCTTGTATAGTAGTTGAACTCAACTCAAGTACCGAAGCCATGTTCAACCTTTGACATGACTTCAACCTTAACCAACGTGAGTTTGTTTCATCCTCCCTCCACTTACATACCACTGACCTTTCTTCGATCGACCACAGGGACTCGACCTCAAATTCAATCTCACAGGCCCAAACTCTGACCGTTTGACTCGAGGTATGTTCGACGTTGCGTCTATAATATATTCAACTAACCCTCCGATGTTCTAGTCTATATTCAACTCAAGTAAGACATAACTGACCTCCATGGATGCTTGGTATGCTCGTTCGATGGCTAGTAGGTATGTGGTATCACATTCCATCCTTACATTCATTGATTCTTTGAGCAGTGTTCAATTTCGGGGATCTCGGGGATGGGCCGCACCCTCGAGTTTCTCGTTGTATTTCGCTTTGAGGTACGCACATTTCTTTGTTACGTTTCTATAGAGTGGCTAATCGTTTCTTGGTTAGTAGATTCGATTTGAGAATGGTCAAGTTCATCTTATAATTATTCACCTCAGCGCCGCCCAACGTCGAATTTACCAATGCAAACCAGCTCTGTCCTTCCCCAGGTAAGCTTACTTGAACTGCCAATCTGCATCGCATTACTGACTTTGGTTTCGTTCTGTTCACCCAGACTCTCACTGCCGACTTGAATGAATGGAAAAATCGTTGTGCCGCGCAGCGGGAAATCAGCGAATAGAGTCAACGGTCCCCGAATGAACTCCAATTAAAGTACTCACCAGTCGAATTTCATAGTCATTCTGCGCTGTGCGAATGATCCTTCGGTTTCTTTGAATGAAACGAGGCTAAATTGAATTAAGGTGCTCGCCTTCTTACCTTTCCTTGGTTGAATTCATGCTGACTGAAATTTTATTCACAGTTCTTTCAAACCCTTCAAATTTAAATTCCTTCAAGTTCCCCACTCCAAGTAAGGCTTCGCTTCGTTTCTATTTACGCCGCGCCCTCTTTACTAACCCAGATCACACAGGTGTTTTGAAGATGTCGAAATTTATTCAGAGCTACTCGTACGTAACGGACATGCGGCGGGTACGACTCGGAAAAGGGATGGGGAGGGGGAGGGGAGAGAGGAAGGAGAGGGGGGCGGGGGATGCAGCACAGCGGACACACGTCCGCGCAAGCTCGGCCCGCAAGCAGAACCTGCAGCGGGGCGCGCGGGCACTCACCGCGCACATGGCATGTGCATGCACAACTTCACTGGATTTCAGTGTATCTGACCGGTGTTGCCGGTCCGGGCATATTACAGCTCTGTGTTAGCTTGTGTTTTTTTTCATCGGGGCATTGATTGGACTTCAGCCGTTCGATCCAGGTCGACTTGAACCGGTTGTTCGACTGGATTTCTGACCAGTTGAACTTGGGGGTCGGTTCAATTGTTCTTCCACTCAAGTACTGATGATACTGTATAGTTCTATCCCAGTATAGTCCTTGAGAGACCGAAACTGTGTTAGTTTCAATCCAGGTATGTCCGCATTCGACTTTTTGCGGTAATTTTCAAACTGACCTTGGTTAAAGATATTCAGGTTCAAAACTTTGTTCAATGTCGTTCAATCTCTGCAAGAGGGCGTTACTATGACCATTTAAACTCCGGTATGTGGGTATTATATCCTAGATTCATTTGACTGACGATGCGCGGTTTAATAGTCAATCTCCTTCAACCCATCATCGGCCATTCACACTTGAGCTCGATGAACCCTTGCTTCGATGATCAATAGGTATGTCATCTGTGTATTACATTCCTCCATTCATTCATTTGGCCTACCTTGTATAGTAGTTGAACTCAACTCAAGTACCGAAGCCATGTTCAACCTTTGACATGACCTCAACTATGGCGGTCCGGATGCACTTTTATTCGGCCGCGCAAAACTTTTGATTGCCACCCCAAAATAACGTGTTTTAGCGCCTTCCGCGCCAAAAACAGAGCCCGAGATCACCGGAGCTTATTTGGGGCGCAACTTGGTGTTCCGCCCCTTTTTTTGAAGGCCCCCGCCCCTTTTTTTCGAGCCCCGCGTAAAACTTTTTCTTTGCGGTCTCCACATAAAAAAGTTGAACTTCTGACACTGTGAGATGGCACTCATCGAGCACTAGCTACGCGAGGATGAAGGCTGGTACACGAATACGAGAGGAGGATCAAGAGAGAAGCCTAGTAAGTAGCAAAACTAGACAAGGATTCGGCATGTTGCCTGTAGATGTCCTACCATAGAGGTTTTAAGGCCCACATGCAATGAACTCTGAAGTTGTGGCAGACGTCTGGGGCGATGGTCCTGGATGGAGGTACCATATAGTGACTTCCGCCACTGCAACCCGAGCCTGAGAGGCTGATACAGAGGAGTAATTCTGATCAAACCCATACACACTCCATTAAATTTGCCTTCATACCTGCCTCGTGTTGGGCTGACTGGTTGCTCAGCATTCATTACTTAAAGAGCTCCCACAGAGTCCTTCTTTTGATGATTTATAATGGCTAGAGCGAAGCATCCACACTCAACTCAACGAAGTTGCGGGCATCCCGGGTATGTTGAATACTGGGTGTAGTCATTGTTATCAATTGTTACCACCACTCTCGCTCAGTCTCTTGTAGACAAACACTCAGGATAATTCTAATGGGAAACCCGGTTTCTTGAGAAACCCCAGTCCATCAGAGAAATCCTCGATTTTTCTAACGGGAGACCCCTCCAACACTCTTCTCGTCTCACAAAAGAAAAGAGTTCAAGATTGGGCCTGGTGTATCTTTTAACCTTGGAATTGAGAGTATACATCGTTTTGAGCACGCAAAGTTTGTTGCCGCCGAAATGCCGAGTATCTTGCCACACCGGCACACCTGCTGAAAATTCAGCTTTGTCAATTGTCTAAAAATTGAGCTTTAAACACAAAGGCTATTCCTCGGGAGTGAAATGGGTAGCATTCCAACATTCAGTAGTTTTTCAACTGTCCTTCAAAATATGTCCTGGATCGAGCCATCAATGGTTGAAGATCGACCACGGAACACCGACACAAAGTCCATTTTGTATCGGCGTATGGTTCAGAACAGTGTGGAAACCAACTAAAACCATGCCTTGTGTACTCAAAAATGAGTTAAACAACGGAGAGAGAAGCCGGCTGTGCCGAGCCAGAAGGGGTTTCTCGGAAACCGGGCTTCCTGATAACACTTCATTTTTAAAGGGGGGTTTCTCAGGAAACCGGGTTTCCCATTAGAATAATCCAAACACTCGTACCTCGGTTGTTGAACGTTACCCAAACATTACCACGCTCGCCACTTGAGGCGATTATTACCCAGTGAGCATGGATGTACCTTGTGGATCTATGCTGGGTTGGTTGACTTGAAACCCAACCGTCGACCCCATTGGTGTCTGAAGTCCAAAGTATTTGCTAATAGCTACCACGGGGCACCTTTAATTATTTTCTGTGACTTGGGGGAAAAAATGGGGCGGGCCTGAAAAAAAGGGGCGGGCCTCCAAAAAAAGGGGGCGGAACACCGGGGCGGCAATCAAAAGTTTTGCGCGGTCGAATAAAAGTGCATCCGGACCGCCATACTCAACCTTACCCAACGTAAGTTCGTTTCATCCTTCCTCCACTTCCATACCACTCACCTTTCTTCAATTGAACCACAGGGACTCGACCAGAACTTCAATCTCACTTGACTGAGAGGCCCAAACTCTGACCGTTTGACTCGAGGTATGTTCGACTTGCATCTATAATATATTCAAGTAACCCTCCGATGTCTAGTCTATGTTTAACTCAAGCAAGACATAACTGACCTCCATGGATGCTTGTTGTGCTCCTTCAACGGCTACTAGGTACGTGGTATTTCATTCCATCGTTACATTCATTAATTCTTTGAACAGTGTTTAATTTCGGGGATCTCGGGGATGGGCCGCACCCTCGAGTTTCTCATTGTATTTCGGTTTGAGGTACGCACATTTCTGTGTTACGTTTCTATAGCGTGGCTAATCGTTTCTTGGTTAGTAGATTCAATTTGAGGATAGTCAAGCTCACCTTATTCAATTCAGCACCGCCCAAATTCAATTCAACATCGAATTCACCAATGCAAACCAGCTCTGTCCTTCCCCAGGTAAGCTTCAACTTGAACTGCGAATCTGTGTCGCATTACTGACTTTGGTTTCGTTCTGTTCAACCAGACTCTCGCCACCGACTTGACTGAATGGAAAAATCGTTGTGCGGTGGGAAATCAGCGAATAGCGTCAGCGCTCCTCGAATGAACTCCAATTAAACTACTCACCACTCGATTTCACAGTCATTCTGCACTGCGCGAATGAGTCCTCGGTTTCTTTGAATGAAACAAGGTCACATTCAATTGAGGTACGCACCTTCTCACCTTTCCTTCGTTGAATCCAAGCTGACTGAAATTTTATTCACAGTTCTTCCCCGCGCCGTTCAAGCCCTCAAATTTCAAAACCCTTCAAATTTAAAGCCCTTCAAGTTCCCTACTCCAAGCAAGGCTTCGTTTCGTTTCTATTCAAGCCGCGCACTTTTTACTAACCCAGATCACACAGGTATTTTGAAGATGTCGAATTTATTCAGAGCTACGTACGTAACGGACATGCGGCAGGTACGGACTCGGAAAAGGAAGGGATGGGGAAGGGAGAGAGGAAAGAAAGGGGGGCGGAGATGCAGCACAGCGGGTGCACGTCCGCGCAGTGCGTGCGCGCAAATTCGGCCCGCGGGCATCTCCGCGCGCAAGCAGAACCTGCAGCGGGGTGCGCGGGGACTCGCCGTGCACGCACACGGCATGTGCATGCGCAGCTGCACCACCGCCGAGTCGAGTTTGGTGCAGTCTGCACTCGACTCGACGGTGCGCGCGGGTGCGGCGGGGAACGGGGGAAAGGGTGGAGAAAAGTGAGAAGGGCCCGGGGACGAGCACGGGGACTCGACACGCACACACACGACATGCGTGTGCGCATGCGTTGCGTCACTACCGAGTGCGAGTTGCACTCGACTCGGCAGTGTGGCGTTGTGCATGAGGGCGGGGAACGGGGGGGATGGCATGGGGGAGGGAGGGTAAGGGCGAAGACGAACACGAGGGGGATGGGGACGAGCGCAGCACGCAGGGCATGCATACGGTATATGCATCCCCTGTGGAGTGCTCGACTCGACGGCGCGGGTGCGCAGCGGTGACGCGATGGCGGGAGATCCAAAGGGAACGACAACATGGGGAACAACGGCGGGAAACGAGAGGGAGGGAGATGAGGCTGGGGGGAAAAAAAAAACAGAGAAAGAGGTACGCACCTTCCTTCCCTTTCCCACCAATCCCGTGCTGACCGACACTGACAACGTACACATTGCGTAGACTGAGTATGACGCGTACGGTAGACTGTAGCGTGTGAGCAGGGAAGGAGGTGGGTGCTGGAGATGCACCTTGTGTACGCAGTCGGATGCAAGGAGGGGCACAATCTTCCTCGGCCGCCCGCGCTTCTTCTCCCCCTCCTGCACGGGCGCAGCGGGCTTGCGCTCCACCTGCACCTTTGGTGCCGGCTCCACCGCCACCTTCGCCTTCTTCCGCTTCCGCCCCCTGCCCCCGCCCTCGTCGTCGCTCTCCCCCCCCTCGTCCTCGTCGGTGTCGTCCTCGACGCTGACCTCGTCGCGCTCCCCCCTCACCATACACCCCCACCCACTCGCGCTCCCACTCGCCCAACAGCTCCGTCCCGCCGACCAACCCGCGAAGCAGGATCTTGAGCCCCTCGAGCTCGCGCGTGAGGCGCTTCTCGCGGTTCTTGAGCACGCGGATGTACTCGACCGCCTTGCCCAGTACGTTCGCCTTTGAGCACTTGCGCGCGATATTGACGCCGTCGACGAAGCCGCGCGCGTCGATGTGGTCTTCCGGGTCCGAGGCGTCGCCTGCGTCGTATTGGTTTTAGTTATGAGGTTTATAGTGGAGGGAGGAAGGGAACGGACCGGGATACAGCTCACCCGCCTTGATTGCGGCCCCGCCCTGGTCGACGACGCGCAGCCGCGGGGACGGCCTGGCGCACGGGCTGGATGCGGGCGTTGAGGTTGGTGCGATAGCGACGCTCGATAGTCGTGTGGGACGTTTTCGGCCGTGAGTGTGTCGCACTTTGAACGGGGGTCGAAGGCATGGGCGGTGCGCTCGGGGCGACGGGTGCGGTTGCGAACGCGGTTGCGGCGCTGTTGGGTGTTGGATATGAGGGGCAGGCGGGCATAAACGCCGAGGGCTGATGCGGCTGGTATTGGGGCTCGGACCCGATCTGCACGGCGAGGACCACACCTGCGTTCTTGCGGACGCGGGTCGCGAGTTCTGCGGTGGGGTCGTCGGTTGGAGGGGGAGTAGCCGGTGTCGACGGACACGGCACGCATGGACAGCGGGGGGAGGAGGAGCTGGTGCTGCCACCGCTCTCGGACTCGGGACGGAGGGCAGCGGGGACGGGGCCTCGAATCCATCTTGTCCTCTGGGGGCCACATGCTGCTGAGCGAGTTCAGTCTGGGGTGTGCTGATGCTGGGGCTCGAGTTGTCGTCTGTTTGGTGCATGTTGTGCTGGGAGTGGTTGTGGAGGAGGCGGTTGAGAGGTGGAGGCCGAGGTCGTCGTTCATCAGCGTGGAAATGGCCAGAAGAAACAAAGGATCGTGCCACTATTGGTGGCTGTGTTCAGCTGCTTCCCTCGGTCCGGAGATCCGGGCCGTGATGCCCCTATTTACGAGCAGAGGGAGAGCGGGGAGGGAAGAGGCAGAGAGGTGAGTGAGAGAAGACAGGCAGGGACCCATGTATGAGTAAGAGTATCAATAATGAGACTTGTTGTGAGCTGGAAGTAGGCCATTCGGGGTGGTGCGAGACCTGCCATGGTATAAAGCCAAATCATACTGTATTTGATTATCCCAAGCCGTGTGCAAGGGGGGGCGAAGATTAAAATCGGAAGGACGATGCCGGGGTGGGGTGGGGTGGGTAGGTGCCCGAGATCTCGCGTGTTCAATTTTTTTGCCCCATCCAAAAAGAAATTGTTCCATGCATTTTCGCGCGAGTTTCTCCGCAGTTGAGCGTGTCAAAGCGCGTAAAAACATGTCAAAAGCACCCATGGGGAAACAATATAATTGCTTTTTATGCATAGTTGGTGGCTTTCAGAACCTCACCCACGATTTCAGTTCAACAATGGAGCACCAAAGATTCCTTTTCTAGTGTAAGGTGGCAGTCTCCAGAGTACATAAGAGCACAAACCAACCATCCGTCCGAAATTTATAATGTCCGACTCCAGATCTAACCTACCACCCGCGGGCTGATACCTTGGCATTCGTACTTTGTACGCCGCCCTGATACTTTGCACAACATCCTGTCTACACATTGCGGCCTTCCGTGGCCCATTGTGGTTGATTGCCACAAACGGCAATGCATTCCGACACCGACTGGATAAACTTCACGGGAACGAGTGTATTTTGACGGAGGCAGAAGAGCATGGGAAATATGAATCTGGGAGGTGGATCCTGGGAAGCTGAAAATCATGGAACAAGAAATAATAATATTGGGGGGTAGGGGGTGGTTACCCAAAATCAGTGGAATGTGAAAAAATGGGGCTATGTCCTCCTGGAAAAAAGAATTGCACCCCCTTGGCCGTGCATCTCATATTTTTATTTTTGAGTCTTGACACATCCTAGTGCCAGTGGCTTCCACCCGATTGCAGAGGTTGTCTGCACAGCTTTGGTGTCTGTATAGTAGTCTCAATTTGAATGTTTCCGCTGGCACCAGGTGAGCATGAGGTGGAATAACAAAACACGTTGGGTGAGAGTACAGTGGAAATGTGTAAAGTCACAAACGTGGCCGTGATGTGAATAGTGCTGGCGTTCCCACGATTGCTTTCCACTCACTTCAAATCACCTTATTTAAATAAATAGATTTTCAAATAAATAACACAGGAGGTACATAAAACAAAATGGGCTAGGGCTGCATATAATGGTTCAAACTCAGACTGTAATCAACTTGATCTGTTCTTCCTCCAACCCAAGCTCTTCAGCATCACTATCCACTTCCTCCACCTTCCCCGCAGGAACATTTAGCTCGGCCAAGCGAGCCAAATTCTTTCGGTGCTGCTCTTTTCGTCTCCTCACTGATACTGCCAACCCTCTCATCAATGTCCTGAACTCTCTTGGCTTGCGACTGAGCGCTCAAAGAGTGGCTTTGCAGTTTCCCACAGTTCCAGTGCCTTCAGTGCTATCACCATTCTTTCTTGGCAATGTCCCCGAGTCGGATCATGCACTCTGCCTCTGCTACGGTGGAATCCATGTAGGTAAATCCGTCCAAGGCAACAGTGAACAGGCTGACAGCAGTGAGTTCATCGTTCTGCATGAGGTGGACATCTCCAATGAATTGCAAAGCCTTGTAAATTCCAAGCTTCTCCTTTGCCCTAAGAGAGTGTGCAAGTAGGATTATACTCCATGAGGGATCGTGGTGTGGGCTCCAGCGAGTGACATCTGCCAGTCTCTCCAGACAGTAACTTATGAACTCAGAAAACTGTCCCAACCTGGCAGCTTTGAGACATTTGCAAAAGAGTGAGGACGATATATCTCCTTCTCTGAGATTCAGATCAGCTTGAACTGCGTCACAAGCAATCATCATGACTTTATTTCCAATTTTGTTGAAAATGGTTTGTGATGCACATATTTTCTCCTGGATCACCCCACATGAAACTCCCATGGGGACCTCAACTTCAGCAATAGTCACCAAGGAAAGACCCTCATAATACAACTGCCCCCCTCTGATAGGTCTGAAGGAGTTGTGTGTGGAGGGCACACGCATAGACATACTCTGATTTGAGTACATGAACTTCTGCCTGGCAGTTCATCAGGGCATAATTTAAGTCCCCCTGGGACAGACCACACAGCTCTAGGAGAGCACTGGCCCTTTTGACAAGAAAGATGCATTCACAATAATCACCCAACATTTGGCAGCAGGAAGCCTCAGTGTATAGCCCGTGTGCCTCTCTTTGTAAATCCCCAGACTTCTTTGCAAGTCTCTGTGCCTCCTGTGCATAGGTCCGGCCAGTGATATAGTCACCAGTTCGCCATTTAATCCACGAAAGCCGATCTAAGGCTGCAGATTGTCTCAAGATGTTTCCATGTGACTTTGCCAAGGAGAGACTCATTTGACAATACTTTAGAGCTGTAGGAATGTCAAAGTCTGAGTAATAGTTGCCTAAATTATTGTAAAAGGTGGCTACGGTATTTTGTCAGTACCCATCATGGTCAAACAGAGAAAGTGAACATACCTTCCAAATCAGGATCATCCAAAGTCTTCAACCACTCCAAAGTCTGAGCAATCAGTGCCTCGGGATGAGAGACTGAAAGAGATTGTTGGACACCAAATAATCTAACAGTGAAAAATGCTTTGACCCGATGGTCCTCTGAGTGTGGGAGGAGGGTGAGTACCTTGTTCACTAGAGGTGTTGCATATTTGCCAATGTCTGCATTGCATCGGATGAAATGAGATGTGCAGGAGATGCTACCTGCTAGATCGGGATGCTCCGGGTGTAGTCTGTTTTGGATAATATTCTGAATATTTGTGTAATTTGAAGTCAGTCGTTCAACATAGAGGGCTGATGACTGTTTCCCCTTATCAGCTGCATATACTTGCAGGAGCTCTTGGAAGTGTTTGAAGAGTGGTCCGATCATTTTATCCGTTGGTGGAAGAAATTTGGCCATATATTCTCGGATTGGTACTAGAACTTTGAGCCGTTTATTTCCATCAGTGTAGGCCAAAGAAGGACGAAGCAAAGCCCTTTTACACTCAAGGATATCCTGAATTGCAAATTTGCTTTGCTTCAGTTCTACATCTGAGAGCCCATCTGGAAGGATTGACAAGAGACTCAGAAGCTCCTGGGAGTGAGGTGTGGAGGTGATTCTAGGACTTTCAAGGGAAAGCAAGATGGATGATTCGAGATTGGATCTTCGGTCATAACCCTCTGAGATAACTGAGGTATGTTCCCTCTGCCAGCGCGACAAGATTGCAGTGGTGCCCTCGACATCCACTGCATGAGCAAGAAGGTTGATTGAAAGTGGCATATTGTCTGTGAGGTGAAGCACTTGGTTGATTTCCTCCATTGGGTGTCTATCTTCTGCGATAGCAATAAACACCTTGCGTGCAGCCTCTTGTGACAAGGGCTCCAGAGAGGGCAGGAATGGCTGTGTCCATTGCACTTTGGAGGGTCTTTCTGCTCCTCGCATTGTAATCTTGGACTTCATGAGCAAAACAAGGACACAAGAAGAAATGAGAATACACACCATCAACGCAAGAGTAGTTATATCTGTGAGCAGGGAGAGAAACTCCTCAACTTCTTTGCGAGATTCCGCTGGCTCCCAGACAGTTTCGAGGTTATCAAGAATCAGCAAAGTAGATGACTCCTCTGAGAGACGGTCGAGCACTGCTCGAGCCAAGTCTTTCCCAGGTTTCATTCCGAGATGAGCTCCAATGAGACCTGCAAGTTCCACCTTGCTTGCTACAGTGTCACAGGCAACAAAGAACCGATTTCCCTGGTATTTGATAACAATTTGTTCATGATGTAAGACAGCTTGTGCCAAACTGGTCTTTCCCATACCACCAGCACCTAGAATGGCTATCCTCGGAGTGCTTTGTTCAAAATGTTGGAGGATATCAGCAAGCTCTGATTCACGGCCATGGAATATTTTGGGTTCTGCTGGCAGCATTGAGATGGAGTTGGAACTATGATATCCATGAGCATTGACACAAAAGGACCAGGGTTATTAATGATCACCTTGCATATGAACCAGAATACATCCTGCTAATCTGTGTCTCCGTTATTATTGCTTTTATCAACAAACATCCTTACATACAGATGATGCTGAGTCTGAACTGGATATCATCTCAATTGCATTCAGTACCTCCTGATATCTGATCTCGGCCTGTTCCTCCATTTCTCTAGCAGTGAACATAATATCTGAGGATTTAATCTGCCAACTAGCTTGAGTGGGTGTGTAAATTTCTGTAAATGTGGAAAGTGTTCACCTGAAAGAACTTGATTCCCTCTTGCAATCCTGTCTTGCAATCCTTCAGTAGCCCATTCAATTCCCCCTGTCGGAAGAACTTTTTGACTTTGCTGCCACTTTGCTGGGCCTCAATAAATGTATGAATCTTGTGGAGTGTCCTAAATGTGTTGTGTGAGCCATGTGCATGTGTATGGGAGTGGAGGAGGGTTACTGAGTGAAATTTGCAATTTCATTCAAAGTGCTAGGTGGTAATTCAATACCGGTGTCTGACTTGACATAGACACCAATGATTGCATTGAGGATGTTGTGAGTTTGCTCCATCAGCTCAACACACTCATTTTTGTCTTGTTTAATAGTCTAGGCCACCATCTCAGAGCCATACTGGTCAATTTATTTTGGGAATATACCTGAACCAATTTCAAAAGCGACTGTGTGGTATTTACCATGGCTTCCAGCCCAGGGATTTTCAGGGTGTTGACCAGGACATCAAGTGTGGTAACTGTGGTGGTAACACATTTTGAGATATTGTCCAAGCGGACTTCAGTAACAGTTTGTTGATGAGGCATTTTGGAATGGGTCATTATCTGCGTCAACATCTCTGGGCTTTTATACCGTTCATCCTGCCGTACATCTCTGATGATTATCATACCATCCAGGTGTATCTGTATCTGATCCTCCCAGCAATTTGCTGGCTAATCATAGAAGTGCACTTGGCAATGAACATGCCTATTCTGAGTACACTGACAAGGACAAGATTTAACCAGGACCAACAGAAAAACAGCAGACTGGGAGAGACACCGTGTTGAGGGCAGATTATGCCAGCTGCAAATATAAGTTACAGTAACCAGATACCGCCTGGGAACCACATAGAAGCACATGGATGTTGTGGTAGCAATTAAACATAGAAAGATAGGTTGCTGCCCTGTGTGTGATGAAGTTGTGGTGTAACCAGCTTGGAGAAATCTAGGACCTAATGTTGGTTGGATATGTCAATGAACACCCATGAATGTAAGGCATATCACATTGTCGTTTAGGGCATACTGATATGACACAGGCCGCCATGCTGTTTGGCCGGCAAAACAGATACAGGAGGGGTGGCAGTGCATTTCCAACTGTCAACGGGTACTTTGAGCGCCACAATGATGCACCTGTAGAAGACTCTGGGGCGGTGCCCCGAGGAATTAATAAGCCCGATCGGGCATCCTCAACTAGACCTCGATTGAGGAATATGGGTTGCTTCTGGATGCGCGAACAGGAAACCAGTTTGATGCCTGTTGTCGTGGTGGAGTCGAATCCATAAGGTCTCGGGTTTGAGTTGAGCGTGTGCCGGGCTTTTTGGGTGAATGAACCACACTTAAATCCGGTTTAATTGCTGTTCCATCACTGATTAATTAATACTGATTAATTAATCTGTGTTTAATCCGTGATTACCGTCTCAACGGCCTCTGATTAATCCAAACTCCTCGGGCTTCATTCACTGTTCCATCTATAATATATTCAACTGATCTTTGATGGTCATTCAAGTCTATATGATGGCATACCAACTGAAACAAACCCCCACATGACCACCATGCACCCTTGGAAGATTTTCTCAATACCAGATAGGTCTTTACCATTGTGTTCCATCAAGACATGCATAGGAGGTGAGTGAGAGGACAATAGTTTGCTTATAAAATCGATGGGTCATTTGGAGATTCAGATTGTAGTGTGGCACAAGTAGGTGTCCTCGGTGTCGTCTCAATATGGCTCGGCGTCACGGCGTTCTGGGGAAAGAGACTCAATTATACTGGTCAGAACAGGATCATCTTCCTTATTCTTTGCAAATTTCTATCAGGACAAATGTTTGAGATATTCTACGCGTTCTCATTTGACGAGACCGACATTATTCTCACCCGCTCTTTAGGTCACCGTTGGCCGCGTGTATTCATTGTACTGTATTCTTCAAAGACTTCACTTGTCACACTCACCCCGCTTTGGTGAGGGCTGGCAGGTTGCTCTGTGGCCATTGACGTGGTTCAGCTGCCTCAACCACGGCCAAATTGGAGCTCTAACATGTGTCCGTATACATCAAAAACAACAAAAGTAGAATAGAACAGTTACAAGCTTTGAAAATTTCTCCACAACTCTAGAATCCGATCCCGCCCCGAAGGCCAAACTTAGCCCGAGAATCCATGTAACTGCAAAACTGCTTGAATGAAAGTCCGCGGCTAGAATGGGATGGGTCAATGTTAATAGGATACGTTGCAGTACACAATGTGACCTGCATGCGCCCGAGTCAACGTAGGCTCGAATCAGGGCCTTCGCTTTAGCCAGCCCTCGGTGCTGTTGGGTATCATGTCTTCAGCCTCGGGTAAATCCGACGAATTGGCTCTTACCATGCCAGGGAAGCACTTTGTACCTGTCACAACTGGCTTGGGCTTGTGACGCCTATGTATATACTATTTCCGCGGCCAGAGGCCATTTATTTATTTATTAATTCTTGTAGATAATATTACGTAATACTTACATAATATGATCTCTTCTTCTACTCAAACATTGATGTGGAACTACGCGATACTCTGAGGGAACCCCCCTACGTCCCCCTACGAGCCTGAGCAAGCGTATCAAAGGCTCCTTGGCCTCTGGGCACCAGAGTGCCCCTAACCTGGGTGATGGGTTCTCTCGGCGTAGAGTTACAATGCCGTGGGCGTCTACTTAGACGCCCACAACCTTCTCTCTCTCACACCATGACGAGCACCTCTGGGCCGCTCTCGTGGTCGTGGGCTGTCTTCGCCTCAATGAAGCCCGCGCTACTTGCACTGTATCACAATGGAGCCCACCGCGAGGGCTTCACCAAGGCGAAGAACAGTCAGCAAGAAATAATTTTTATTCTCAAAATTCTACGGCGCGTCTTTTCTGAGGCAACATCTGGGACGACGCCGAGGAAGGCGAAGAGCGGGGAGCCACGAACGACATCGCTGGTGCGAGTCCCAACCCGTAGTACGACCTCGCGGAAGCTAGGCGCACGGCAACGAGCGAGGAATTAGGCCCTGCCCATTGCTCCAAATCATTGAGTCCAACTAGCGGCATACCGTTTCGACGGGAGCGCTATTGGACGTTGTGCAGAGCACTACGAGGAACGGGGGGCAGGCCTGTACGTGGGTCCCGGAGCTTACTTACGGGGATCGACTTTGGCGATGAAAATTCTGACGTGGCCTATAAAACGGCCGCCGGGCGTGCACCTTGCTTGACTCTTAACCACCACCATGGACCAACAGCCAAGCGAACCCCCAGGTAAAAAGCAGAGCGACCCAGTCGCAGACGTCGCTGCCCAGCAACGCGTAGCTTCGCTCAGACCCAGCACATCGCGTCAAGCCGCCAGTGACTCAAAACCAACGCCACGAGCGCCCTCAAATAAGGCCCCCAAACCAAAGAAAGCCTCCAAGTCGGCGCCCTCCACAGCCTCGGCTGCTTTGACACCAACGGCTGCGTCAGCTGCGCGCAGCGTGCATGTGCCGGCGTCGGGGTCCACCCCATTAGGAAAGGGACCCCCTTGGCTTCCGTCGCACATGGCGGTGACGGGGACACGAGGCCCCGCAGCCACGATGGAGGAAACGGGCGACGAAGGCGACCGCCCCGCTCAATCCAATGCCGCCTTCATCTCCGCGAAGTCGCAAGCCCCCTTCTCTCCCTCTCCGTCCGCGAGCGCAGCCCCAAGGGCAGCAAACACCAACGTCAAAGGAAAAGGGAGGCAGCTGCCTTCCCGCACGCCCTCGGACACCTCAAAAGCGCCCATCTCATCGTCACCGAGCTCCTTGACGAGCATATCCTCTCAGAGCGGTTCTATTCGCAGCCAAGGAAGTGGAAGGAATGATCCTAAGGCCGACGATACCCCAGCGGTCGCCAATCCCCCACCGAGGGTTGCTGCCTCGCCGATCGACGATAGCGTTTCCGCTGCGCTCGCTACTCGACGCATCCCCGGAGAGATTTTTCTCGGGCTTCGGCAAGTCCATTGACTTGTACAAGGAGTCGCTCATCGGAGCGGTAGCCCGATACCACCATGCTTTCGACCCTAAAGTCGACGACGATCCGCTGGTGTACTACGGGGCAGTGGACGGAGAGCTTAACGACTTCGATAGCACCGCCACGCTCGCTCTCCGCGACGCGGTTATTCGTTACCAATGGCCGCATCACAGCTTAGATTGGGACCGTCTGTCCGATCTCATAGCGCGAGTGGCCTTGGTCGACGTCGCGTCAGCCCTCGTGGTTCTGACAGGGAGGGGTTTCAGCCTCACACTGGGTGCACACTACCGTTTGCGGGGCCCGCAAATATAACATTTGCTTATCATTTGCTTATCATTTGCGTGTCATTTGCGCGGCCCGCAAATTTAGAATTTGCGGCGTCCGCAAATTGGAAGCAAATTAAGTCGCCAAACAATCCAGAAAAGGCAATTTTTCAAGTCATCTGATCATTGGGATTCTACCCTTGGGATTCTGATGTACAGGTAATTATTCAGATTCCTTGGATCCCCGGAACTTTATTCATAATCAAGCACTGGTAATGATTAACAGAGATAGATACATCGGGTTGTAACCTAAGTCGACGATCGCGAGGAACAAGATAGTGATGGGAAACAGAAGCAGTCCTGGGATGAGGACACAATAACTTGCTTCCGAACCCGACGAGTCCATCGAGTGTTGGTTAGCAGTGCTCAGATCGTTGGAGCAAGGGAAAAGGCACCTTCTTGCTTTCCAAGTCGCCATCGGACCTCCCATGTCCCGTATTCCTGAATGTTCCAGTGTCGCCCTAAATGAGCACAAACTCATATTCTCATAGGACCATTGTCCCCGCTTCCGCTCGTTCTTATTGTAGGTATTCCGGCAATTTTGCCTGTAGTATAATCAGTCGTTAGCATTCCACCTGATCGATTTCGGCTGTAGTATAACGTACCTTTCTTGCATTCTGTAGAATGTCCTGTATGAAATATATATACCATCCCGACTTCGACTGTGGTTGAGCGTACCTTTTTTGAACCACATACAATATCCTGTATATTAATTAGCACCGTCACCGATTTCGGCTGTAGTATACCTACCTTCGAGCTACACACCCACGGCACATCATTTCTTTTATGTTTCCTGCAGCTGCTTATTGTTATTCTTTCTAGTCAGTGCCCACGGTCGATTCAAGGTCACCTTTCCATTTTCACTTTCACCCTTCACTTCACCGTTCGCATGTTTACGCATGACCAACGTGTGTATATAGTCCTCCGATACATTTAACTTTGCCCCCGTTATCTTCAATAAAAACTGCGTTCTCTCAAAAAACGCTGTGGTAGTTTCGTTACTCAAAATTGAGAACGCACAGGATTGAGTTGAATTGAGCCGTACCTGGACTCGAAGGACCTGACGTCTTGGAAGCACTCTTCGCGAGGTCGCGCTTTGTCAGCTTTGTTTGGCACGCGTCAGTGGTGATTTTTCTTAATTTCGCGTACATCTCCCACAGGCCGAGGTGCAGTGCAGGCATGCCCGACCGCTGATGCTCTGCCTCAGGAAACTTGACACCCAGCAGCCTCAGTGTGTCCCAGAGCCGAACTAGCATCTTCAGCGTCTCAGCAGGTATAGCATCGGCCCACCGTATGGCCAGATACTCGGGCTCGCCGTCCGCCTCCAGCGCCGCAATCTCGGCAGCGGGCAGTCTAGCGCTGAGTGACCTCTTAGTACCGCCCGATCCTATCGCAGCCCGCTGCTCCTCAGTCGGTTCTTGCGACTTGATGAACAGGTTCATTGAATCGTCGTCGGTTGCATTGGGGAGGTCGGCAGGCAACGTCAGCCATAGCTCCTCCACCATGTTTGTGACATTCACCGCGTTTGGCTTTGCATTCGCAAAGTGGTCGGGAAACGGAACCGGATGTGTGATAATTTCTAGCTTGTTGTGAGCGTGTGTCTATGAGAAAGGCGATTTGAAAGTACCAGTATGCTCAGCAATCTTAAGCCGACTACGCTTCAGATAGTCTTCTTTGCGCCTGGCTTGAGCCTCAGGAGCCCTTGTGCGTCGGCCTTGTTTGCGCTTGCTGCAGCGCTCGGGGGTCAGCAACAGTACGAAAGGCAAAGAGCAGAGAAAACATACGAGCGCGTGTTGGGGCGCCGAATAGGCCCCTTCCCTTCCGAGTCGCTCCAGGAGCAGTGCATACGCCCCAGTCGCTCCTTGCGCTGCTGCTCTCGCTGGCGTTGTGGTGGCATGAACATAAAGAGAGATCAAAGCAATCTCGGCTCAAGATCACTCGTGTGGTGATTGTCTTGTACCGAGCAACAATCATTTGTTTCCCCCTTTCCCCCTTTTGGACCGGATGCTACATTCATGAGTGAGGGGCGTCGCCGTTTGGAGCTGGTGTAGGACTGGATGAAAGAACTTGGTTAGCTGAACAAGGAGGAGCGGAAGAAATTGCCTACTCGTATTTTTTTAGTTTGTCAAGCTGAGTCCGCAGACTCGTGCATATGGGTGCGGCTGGAAAGCGGGCAGGAACGTGCGAATGTCCTGGGTGTCGAACAGGGCGGTGAACTCGAGGGGATTGCGGGATGAAGGATGAAGGATGCGCGCGGGGTGTCGGCTTCTGTTTGCATCTGACCGTGGCGCGCTCGCAGAGCGTTTGCGGGATTGCGTTGATGGTCATCGTGACGCGGCCGGTCCAGATCTATTTTCCACTGGGTGGGATGAAGTACTTGGGCGTGGGGCCGGGGATTCCACTCACAGAGAAGCCGGACAGTTTACATACAGAGGGGACGGTCGCGAGGAATTTGTCTACGTAGATTGCGGAAGCGCTAACTGTCGAATCGATATGGACGGGGCCAGTGCTATAGGGAAGCAGTCAATAAATGAAAGAGAAAGAAGGGGAGACGAAGAACGCACCTCTACGGCCAACTGGTCAATCAGGCTTGCCTCATTGTGCGTCTGGGGCTGCGCTTGCGCGAAAGATTCGAGGTGCACATGCACAGGAGGTGCACGACGTATGCGCAAGGACTTGACTGCGATGCTCTGTATGAGATGGAGATGCGAGCCCTTTCTCGCGGATACCCAGCTCCTTGCGGCGCACACGGCTGGGATGATGAGGTCCGCGAGGATGCCCTCCAGCGTAGCGTTGTCCTCGAGATTCTGGCCAATACCGCATTTAGCCCTCATGCCCGCAAAACAGAAAGGATGGATGCAACGCACCTCATGCACCCGCTCGAGCACCGTTAGATCCGCACGCGCGCCTTCCTCAGCGGTCATCTCATCCCGCGCCTTGGCCCGTCGAGTCAGATCGATTAATGGTGCCGTTCTGCGTATGCATGGTCGTAAAAGATAGGAAAGAATGAAGGAAAAAATCAAACGCACATCAAGCTCCTCCTGCTCGCGTAGAAATCCATCACAACCTCCACCACGACGCGGATGAGCTCGCGCTTGAAGGGCATGATCATCGAGACAGCGCTCAATGAGATCACCTGAAGAGACGCGCCAGCAATATTAGTAAAGTAGAGAAAGAAAAGAGAGAGAGAAACCTACTAGTATACACGCCTCCGTCTCCCAATCTTGTTACCAGCCTCTATAGTATAATCTGGGTGAGTTTCTGTTCAGAACACGTATACGCAGGGAATAAAGGTCTCAAAATTCACACTTTGGGGAATGCACGAAGAACATAGTGCGAAAAATCAAAGGCCTGAGGCGGGGCGTGCGCCAAGTGCGTTTGGTGGCTGGGAAGGACGCGCCAACTGTATGCCGACAAAGTTATGTTAGTATGGAAGAGATGAAGCACAAAAAGAAGGGACCAACCCAGTGCTGGCATAAAAAGTCTCAAAAATCCACACTTTGAGGAATGCACATATCGTCGGGGTGTTCTACGGTCCAGAGCGGCGGGACCGACACGGAAAATGCACAAGACTATTGAGGGCTTAATATGAGGGCGAGGAAAGAGAGAGAGCTGTAGCGCACCTTGGGTAATATAGTAAAATAATCCAGAAAATGCGGGCTGCACGCGCGCCAGGGAGCGATACATCGCGTCGGGGTCTTCGCCAACGGCGGGGGACAGCCTGGGGACGTGCTGAGTACTTTGTTTAGCTCAGGCGGCGGCGAATTGAATAAATGAACGTACTTACCGCTTTCTGTGCAAAATAAATACTCGCGGCTTGAATCGCGAGGCCCAACCGCAAGGGCAGTCGTCTGGGTATCCCTGCACCCCTCTGCGCGCTGTTGTTTGGCTCAAACGGCGGGAAACTGAATGGAGGTAATAAGTACTTGCATCTAAACCCAAATCCCGCAGGCCAGATTCGATTCGCATCGCGGCTTTGGCGGGCGCGCGCATCAAATCGTTGTGCGCACACCGGTGCATCATATGCCCCTGCGTTCTGCGTGCTGCGCTCTGCGTTCTGTGTTCTGAGTCCCGGACGGCGTACATGTACACTGCAATCAATTTTTCCACGTATTTTACCACTATTTCTAGCTATTACAATGTGGTATGTACAGTGAAGGCAAGTCTATTCAGCGGTATGAATATTTGCTCCCGCCCGCTGTGATGGGCGTGCTCCCGCCCAACATGCTGGGTGGACATGTTGGGCGGAAGCAAGGAGCAAATAGGCGCCGGTGAACCAAACAGGCCTCCCTTGATGGGTCGAAAGACGGCATGTCTTGCCGGTTCCCACGATGGCATCAGTCTCCGGCAAGACATGCCATCTTTTGGCCCATCACGTTGGGCGTGTGGGGCATGGGCGCCTAATTTCCTTCTTGACAGCAACTTTCATCAAGTCCGTCGGTCGGGTAAGTCGATGTTCTGTTACAGTACATACAGTACATACAGTATATAGCAAATGAAGCAAAGATGCTCGGCATTGCCGCGCCCGTGAATGGGCTGTAAACGAACACGAAAGACGAGAAGAAATCTAGAAATACATAAATGAATAACTTTGCGCATCATACGCGGTGCTGACCACCGACGTCCAGATCGACCCCGGCGACGCGATACCGCACACGGCGCACACCCCGCACAAGGCGCACACCACGAACCGCGTTCCTGCGACTCCTAGGCACGTGGTATCCCATTTCATCGTGATCCTCATATTCATTGATTCTTCAGGTAGAACTAGTACTGTATTTGATCTTCACTCTTCCGGTACCGTTTAGTCAACGTCTCGAGCGTTGAACTGACCTCGAAATCTTCAGGTCTCTCTCCACTGCCAGGCCAACTTCGAGTTCTAGCTGGGTGTATATGTACCATCGATGAGTACGTATACACATTCTTTCTTTGCGGGCTAAAATATCAAGATCCCACCCAGCCAAATTCAACGCCGTGCCTTGCAATTCAAGATTCAAGATTACTCGTGACCATCCGTCGATTACTCTGCCTAAATCGCAGGCGTAACAACCAAACCAATAGTCGCGCGAGCGGGGACACGAGGCGCCCTAGTACCTTCGTCCCACGGGCCTGAGCGGTGGGCAGAGGCGGTGAAATGGGACCGGCTGGCAGGCGCGCCTGTTGGCCGGCTGGGTTCTGGACGAGGCTATTGTGTCAGGGCTGCAACGGGGTGGGATATCGTTCTCAACGAAAGACCGCCACCCTTGGTCTGGTAGAAAGGAAGCCTGCTGCGTTCTGAGTGTGTAACGAAATGTTTATTTATTTTACTTGATTACTTTCACCTGCGTTGCGAAGACTCGAACTGGCACTATTCACTACTTGTGGGTGCGTTCGGTTGATTCAATCTGCGTTCCTTTTACTGAGCTTAATCGCAGATCGCGCACACACAATTTAAGCTCGCCCTCTCCTTCACCCAACCGCTCGAAAATTGCTGTATTCTAGATCTTACCACACCGTAAGCCTTGTTCCTTCAACTCTGGTTTATTTATTTCGCGCGTGGAACTGAACTGAGTTTACTTTGCTTTTAATTCCATTTGTTGCTTCTTTCCCATTGAACTGACGTTAAATTTTCCAGGCATTCGACTTCGCGCCTGGATTTGAAGGCCCTTAACGAGCGGTTGAAGTACCCACATCATCCTGGTGTGTTCTGCTTCAAAGTGCATTTAAAGTTCCTCCGCGCTGACACAATTTTCAGATTTCAGTGGAAATTAAGGCTGAGGTTCAATTACCTATTGCATTGCGAGTTACTCCTCCCGTTCATTGGGTTTGGTACGTGCACCTTTACTTATTTACACCGTTCTCAGTACTGGGATCAAATATTCTGCGCGGTACGGCAACATTAACTTGAACTCAGTCGCAACGTCGAACTCGGCGCGGACTCGAACCGAACCGATTGCCTGCCAAGGTAAGCTTTCCATTCCGTTTCATTTATTGCCTTGCTTACTTTCATTTATTGCCTTCCCTCCTAGAGTAGCACTCTATTCCAGCGCACTATTTTATCTGAGGCAGGCTCAGTTTTTTTGAAAACGTAGGGCAAGATTAAAATGTATTGCACGACTATATACATACATTGGGCGGCGTGTAAATATACGCGAAGGGTGACAGTGAAAATGGAAACCTGACCTTGAATCATGAACGCGGACACTAACTAGAAAGAATAATGGTAAGCCGCTGCAGGAAACATAAAACAAATGACGTGTCGTGGGTGCGTAGAAGAGGAAGTGTGTGGCTATGAGGTTAGTAACTCCAAGGTAGGTATACTACAGCGAAGATCGGCGAGGCGCTAACTACTATGCAAGATATTCTACGGGTTCAAGAAAGGTACGCTATACTACAGCCGAAATCGGCGAGGGCACTAACTACTATACAAGATATTCTACGGGGTTCAAGAAAGGTACGTATACTATAGCCGAAATCGGCGGGATGGTAACTATTATACAACATATACTAGCAGCGAAATCGCGAGAATACCTACAACAAGAAAGAGCGGACGCGGCGAAATGGCCTACGAAAATCGCAGTTTGGACTCGTCCAGGGTGTTGCTAGAACGTTCAGGAATGACCGAAATGGGAGGTAAAGAATGAGAACTCACATTTGGTGTTCGGTCTCCCCAATGGCAACTTGGAAAGCACGAAGGCGGCCTTTCACTTGCTCCAACGACCCGAGCGGCGCTAGCGGCCAAAACTCGCGATGGGTCCGGTGGCATCGTTTGCCGGAACACGGGGTTGAATCGCGGGGGGCGAAGCAGGAACAGGACAAGTGGAGCAGACGTTCTGATAAAAGTAAGTACGAAGAGAGATTTGAAAATAAAAACACTGACCGAGCCTGCAGCGCTGCCGAGTGGGGACGGGGAAGAGCCACAGATGAGAGTGGCCGTTGCCTTCGCAAGCGGCGTAGTCCCGCCGTTGCGAAGAAAGGTTCCGGGTAACGCCAAATTTGAGGTCGGCGAGGGCAAAGAAGTCCGCCTCGGAGAGACGGCCTTGATCGAGGAGAATGCGGGCGTGGGTGGGGAACAGCACGACGCAATACAGCACGCCGGAAGACGTGCGATCGTGCGCATACAAGCCCGGATTCGCGAGCTGGAGTCCAATTTGCCGGCCAAGATTGGGTTCTCGGTTGATGTAGCGCAGCGCGTCGGGCGCGGAGAGGGTGACGGGTAGGCGTAGCGCGGGGTCTTGAATTAAGGAGTATGGGCGGCTGGCATCGTGCACAGCGGCTGCAGTGCGGGACCGGGTCATGCAGGGCATTGTCTAAAAAAAGTCAAGAAAAAAGGCCAAAAAAAAGAACCCCCAGGGAGGCAGAGTAGAGAAGAAGATCCAGCAAGGTAGAGAAGAGGCATGAGAGTGATTGGCAGAGGATTTGGGCAGTAAAAGGAGGAGGAAAGGCCAGAGTCAGTGGAGGTAGAGAAAAGATGAGTGGCACCCACAAGGAAGGAGAAAAGAGAGAACAGGGAGATCCAGGATCACAGCAAAGGTTCAGAGCAAGAGGGAGAGCATTGTAAGTGGAAGAGGGAGCAGAAATATGGAAGAACAGAGCAAGAGGAAAGGTAGCAGAAGAGTAGTGGCAGGATGCCCATCTCCTGCAACGGCCTTGGGATCAAACACACGCACACAACATGTGACTCGCTCGAACGCGGTAGCGGGAAGGACGAGGAGGACTCGCCGACGCGCCGCGAACACGCCCCGACGTGTCGGCAGGTCGTTTGCTTATGTAACTAATAAACGCGCTTTGATGCGCAAGTATTACGCGAATAATGACACATCGGATGTTTGTCATGGCCGTTTTAGGCACCAATAAACGTCGTCCTTACTCTCGTTGCCAGTGAAATGCTTACCCCACGACAGGTATGGGCCAATGCTCGTCGGTCAGTGTACAATGACCACTGCTAGAACTTGTCTGAGAATGCCGCACAGGTGTATGATGCTCTACGGGGTGCGTGCGCCACAAAAATGGCATGAAGGATGTGGATCGGCCTTGTGCCTGGAAACCTTGGATGGTGCACTTTTAAGTTTTCAGCTCTTTTACTTACTGTTTCAATTTTTTTTTTTTTCATAACGGGGACGCGAGTCACACATCTGGCGGCAGGTGCAAGTCACTCGGCCGCGTACGTATTGTATCACCTTTGCGCGCCTCCATCCACGCCCGCGTCCTCCGCGCACCCCGCGCGCGCACGTCCTCCGGCTTTCTCGCCTTGCCCAAACTTCTCCCACCTCCACCGTATGCTAACTTCCGCCCAGGTTCTCCCTCCACCGCATGTCGGCGCCCCTCCCGTCCGAGCGCATGGGCACCTTCATCAGAACGCTGCATACTATCTTGAGGCCGCTCTCGTTGAGGAGGATGAAGGCGAATGTGTTGGGTCCGTTTTGCGCTTTGCGTTCTTCTTCGTAGTACGACTCTGCTGACGCTCATCCCGCGCAGGCTCCGCTCTCCCGCCGAAGAAGAGCCACGTCATCTACGCGTGCCTGAGCGTGCGCCAGCACTGGCTGCTTCGACGGCCCATCATGCGGAAGCGTCCGCACGGGAAGGGCAAGGGGCGGGAGGACGATGCGGAGCGGGAGGCGGCGGAGGGCGGCGGAGACGTTTACGAGGCGGGGGACGGGTGTGTATTGACTGCTTGCACTTTTGGTGAAACTAATGCACCCCGCAGCGAAGCACGTCAATGCCGACGATGCTCGATATTATTGAGGTGTGTGTGGTATTTCCCCTTCCTCTGCTCCGCGTCTGCAGATGCTGATGCTGACTCGACCACGCAGGAGGTCTGTCGCATTGACGGGATGACGCCACCACTGGACCGTCACGACTAGATGAATGTGTTCCAGAGCGCGGGCGACGCGCCTGACGCACCGCAGCTGTTCCTCCTCAGCACGCGATCTGGTGGATTGGGCGTGAATCTCACTACCGCGGACACTGTCATCTTTTATGACCAGAATTGGGTGCATCCGTTTACCTTGTGCAGTATGGCCTTACGCTAACGCGACTGATGCGTCTTGAGATTTTGAGAACCCGCAGAGGACACGCAAGCACAGGACTGCACGCCCCGGATTGGACAGACGAAGCCGGCGCTGATCTTCCGGCTCGTGAGCGCGCATACCATCGAGGAGAAGATCATGCAGTGGGCGACGGAGAAGCGCAAGCTCGAGGCTTTGGTCATCGCCAAGGGTGTGTTCCTTCCCTCCCTCTCGCATTCCTTCCCACTGACCCACCCCACTCTCAGGCAAATTCAAAATGCATGACCCTAACGCCCCAAGTAAGCCGCAGACCATGCGGAGCAGATCGACGTACTGCCAACAGCGACATACGCGGGTGACGCGGACGTGCTGCGCGATGCGGATTTGGAGGCGCTGTTCGGTGCGCTTTCCTCCCTGCAAAGCTCACGCTCATGTCGGATACAGTCACCATTTCGCTCGTCCTGACCCTTGTCAGCGTCTTCTGTCCCTCCTGCCTGTCGTCCTCATCTGACATCACAGTCCCACCGTAAGACCGGCTTCGTGGCGACAGACTCCGTGATCGACAAGATCATACGCAGTGCACATCTACTTTGCTGAATCCTGTGGCGACTGACGCGCTCTCCCGCCAGCAACAATACAAACCGGTATGGTAACCTCGATCTTGAGCATCCTCGATGTCATCTGCTTCATGGTTTTCCCCGTGCGTCCCCGCATCCCAATACTTGCTTTTACTTACGCTGACCGTCGGCCGCCCGCAGCACTACTCAGTGTACGCCCCTGCCCCCTCAAAGTCGACGCCGCTGACTGACAGACTCCCCACAGAAACTTCGTCTGGGATCTGGCGCTCTCAAAGCTCTACTCCAACGCGCTCCTCTCGACGCTCAACGCCCGCGCGCGCCTCACCACCATCTCCACCGCGGCCCACCGACGGGGCAGCTCGTCTTCGAGGACATGGCGCTCGCGATGTCCATGGGCGTCACCCGCACCGGCACTAAATTCGACAACGACCCGTGCAAGCGCGCGTGGCAGGACACGCCGACGGACAACTCGAGGCGCGGGAGCGGCGTGGGGACGGACACGCCCACGGAGGATATCATGGAGACGCCCCGGATGATATCATGGAGATGCCCCGGACGGGGGCCTTCATGCTGTATACCGGGGTGCGTGGCCTTACCCTCCCTCCCTCCTCTCTACATGGGGTGCTGACATCTTCGCAGGGGTCCGCTGCGATTCGTGGACTGTCGCCAGAGCCTCCCCTCCATCTTTCTTTCCTCCCTTCTTCGTTTTTCGTCTAAGTCGTTCTCTCGCATTGCATGTACCTACATATATATCGCACGCATCGTTGATAAGCCAGCAATTGGGCCACGCGCGGAATTTGCCAATTTTGCTCATTCAGTGCCACTAGCTGTATTGTAATCGGCTATATAAATCACTCAACAGGGGGCTAGTGTCAGTCCGGGCAGCTAGCTAGGAGACAGCAGTGTATATACTATAAGCTTTAAAGTGTGAACTCACTGGAAGGTCAATACTGGGAGGAAAGTCAAAATCATACTTAAAGCTTTAAGTCAAACCTTCTCTTTTAACAAACCCTCAGGGTTCGTAGGAGTTGGGCGTTCACTCTAATCAAGGACAGGAGGAAATACTATCCATCCGTGACCAGGGTTGAGGAATGGGAGCTTTGTACTATGTTGACTAGAACACTTGTCTACGGTAGAGTTGGCATTTCCTGTCAATCAAGCCGAAGATCCGAGGACCGGAAAGGTCCGACGGCATAGCCAGGAACGGCACCTCAAAGGGAGCAGTAGCGGCAACAAGGTCTTGCCGCCGGCTAAACCAAAATCGTGATGCCAAGAAGCTATTAATAGTCTTGACTCGAACAGACTCATATGGCTATTCACGAATGACTCGAATTGACTCGAATGACTCGAGGCTGATTCACCAGGAATCACACACACCGAATTGGGACGACACGACGAGGTTGGGATATTATTTGGACACGCCAGAAGCGGACATATATTATTTATTTTAATTGTACCAACATCCATGCAGATTATTCGTCTTTTCAAGTCAAGATTCATATGTAAATTAGTAGATTGTATTCAGTAGGAGTCCGTACTTTCACGGACTCAACGTTTGGACCATTATGTACATTACTATTTCGAGTTTCCATGTTTTGTAGTATTTGGTATGTAGGATTTAGTATATAAGTAGAAGTAGAGCTTAGGTGGAAGCCAGTGGACCGTACCCTTCTTGTTAGGAGCACAGCATAACGCGTGCCTCCGTCCGGGAAGTCTCACGGAATCCATTTGGTGTACATTTGAGTGTCTTTAGATACTTTAGTGTCTACCAATATATTGGGATTGGATTATATTTGTTGTGCAGCGTCAGCGTCAGCGTTTAGGGTCAGCGTCAGCGTCAGCGTTTTAGGGTCTCAGCGTCAGCGTCAGCGAATATTACAGCGGAACTTGTCAACCTTCAGTTACAGTTCAAACCCAGCGTCGAACTAAGTTTAGTTCATCACACAACCACCCGGTGTTCATCACCACAAACCTGGTTGAAAACCACAACTCTTCTAAGAACTATAAAGGTCGCATCAGTGCCCAATAGGTCCAAGAAACCAAACGGTCGACTTAAAGCTTTAAGTCGAAACCTAGTTTTCAGCTATTGCAACAGCCGTAATACTTCGGTTGGAACCCCACGAACGCATATACAAGCGGAGAAGTGATTGGGTGTTTGATTTGGAGTGTGTTTAGTGTGTGGTTTAGCCATACATCAAGGCCCAGTATCCAGCTCATTTTCCCGGTCGGTCCCGACCCGCGGCGTATCATCGTCTCGTTCTCGCTCGCTATCTATCTATTTACTATCTACTATCTGCTGCCGCCGTTACTACTTGCCTACCATTCCTCGCTCCTCACTACCTCCCACCATGCACCACTATCGCCGCCGACCCACCTGTCGCACACCGCTGCTGCTCCCACGGGTAGTATCTCTATCGTTATGTAGTAATGCGCCCTGGCTCTCCCTGGCTCTCTGTACTTTTATGCATTTGGATTTCTGCAACGGAACTATTCACCATTTTTGCTAACTGTGCATTCGGGTGGGCAGGGGCGGAGAAGAGATCTTGTTCTGGGGCAGTGTTCAGGGATGTCTGAGATATCGCTGACGGCGGCGCTACGGGGATCCAAGGAATCTGAATAATTACCTGATCCAGTGCATCAGAATCCCAAGGGTAGAATCCCAACGATCAGATGACCTGAAAAATTGCCTTTTCTGGATTGTTTGGCGACTTAATTTGCTTCCAATTTGCGGACCCCGCAAACGGTAGCGTGCACCCAGTGTCAACCTCCATGTGCTGTCAGCTGTTGCGCACGCAGTTGTCGCCGTACAGTAAATCGTCACCGCCTTGTACATATTCCTAGGTAAACGTGCAGCGGTATCATTTGACATCAACCCCGGCTACATCTTTACCTACATGCTGGAAGATTGCGCTACGGAAACGGAACTGCGTTTTGCTCTTTCGTCTCTCCAGCTGCGCCTCCAGCGCGCCGACATATACATATGCTCCTGTTTCAGCAGCATCCGCAAAACCCTTACGGGGGATGCTTGGAGTGAAGCCATTTCCTCAGTCGACTCTACGGTATCGATGATCCGCGAGCAATTTGGAATGGAGCCACCCAACAAGGAGCTCTTCCGGTTACTGGCTCGCCCCGATTATGGCGAACGAGCGGAACATATCGACAAAGCTGCCCGTCGGCAGATGGTGGATTTGCTCCGCGAGACTCCACCCTCCCAATTCTACAAGCATCGGGGGGCGGCAGGGTATCCCCACTATCAAGGAGCTGGATGAACCTGGGGATCCTGCGCGCAAAGCCCGTTGCTGCGCCGGGTTCTTCTGTTCGCTTCGCCGCCGAGCCCTCCATTTCCATTCAATCTCGTCCAGCAGTTAGCGCGTTACCGGGAGCAGGGCGCATCAAGGATACAACGGGGTCCTTTTGGAATGGGGGGCCATTGTTGACACAGGCAAATAAGGCTTCAGGGGGCCCGACTGGCTGGACCAGCCACCAATTCCGAGGAGCGCCAGGCAACAGCGGCGGCGGCGCCACCACTGTCACCGTCACAGTGCCAGCGCAAGCTCCAGCACCCGCCGGCGGTCCCGGCGGTCCCCCTCCGCCCGGTCAAGGAGGTGTCCCGCCCGGCTGGCAAGGGCGTCTCCCTGCTCTACTACCCAGCGGCGGACTTGGAAGTGGAGGCGGAGGCGGCAGGGGGCCCGGTGGAATCGGCGGTCTGGGTGGGCCGCCCAGCAGTAATCCTGGAGGCGGACCGCCAGGTGGTGGCGGTGGTGGAGGCGGTGGAGGAGGCGGTGGTTGGCCAATTCCCGCTCTGCAACCTAGCGCCTACGATTCTTGGCAGCTGAATCCGAAACTAAATGTTTCGATGGTTCCAGAGTGGGACGGCAAAGGCGAGACGGTGATCGACTACATCGTCTTTATGGCCTATCTCGCGTCCCTTAGCGATAAAATGCGGAAGGACATCGCGCAGATGGCCCCGTCCAAATTCACGGACCGCACTCGCCGTTGGTGGACGACTCTTCCCTCCCTTCAGCACGTTGAGTACTCTCAGGACTGGGATCACCTACTGGACGCCATTCACCGCGACTTCCTTAATAAAACCTGGTTAACGGAACGCCGCCGCCAATTCAACACGGTGACTTTCCGGCAGCAGGGTCACCGGTCGGAGGAACCCATCGATTTCTTTCAGCGCCGCGTCCTCACGCAACAACTAAAAACTCGTACCTCGTTGTTGTAGTCTGTCGATTCCCCTTGACAATTGATCGGAGGGTCCCCTTATCAAAATTCTCAAACTTCAATTGCTCTCCAAGACGTGTATTTGACGTGTTTTATCGTTGATTAATGCTTCCTAGGTGGGTTCAAAGAACTTCCTCTTTTGCAGTTTTGTGTCAGAGTTGAGAAGTGCAATGCCGAGCTTTCAGGGGTTGGCCGCTGACCAAACTGAAGATTTCTTCTGGGCATAGTCCACCACCTGGGGGATATTTTGAGGAGGCAGAAGGCAGGTGAAAGGAATTACCAGAGGAATGGCCTCTTAGGTTAAGCTAATGATGCCTTGGAGGTACTGAATGGTGACAGGGGAATTTTAAACTCCGACAATTATGTAATAACCGGACCCTCCTTGTATTGATCCCGCGGTAAACTACAGACTACCACTACTCCTTCATTTACGCAGATAGTGTGGATGGCCCAGAAGCGGTCGACTGCATCACCTTCAATCAGCCAGATGCTTGGATCAAGGATTTCGCCAACTGCCCGGACATCAATACTCTTCAGAACATCGCCAAACGCGACCAAATCACCCTCGTCGCTGCCTGGAATGCTGCCATCGACGTCGAAGCGTACAAGGCGAAAATCAACGCGAAAGTGAGCGCGCCCGCGGGCGCGGCTCCTTTTCGCCGTCGCCGTCGCGTCCATACCGTCGGCAAGAAGGACGAGGACTCATCCTCCTCGGAATCTTCCGACGAGGAAGTGGCGGAAAGGCACGCCGATGCGGCGGATGCGCGTCGGGGCACGCGAGGACAGTCAAGTTCGGGGCCGCCAATGCCCTGGCCGCACGGGAAGACCATCAACGGGTACCACTTCAAGTGTGAGGACTCCGTGGTCAGTCCGCGACCCCCGAACGGCGAGTGCTATATCTGCACGAGCCCGAAACACGTTGCCATCGACTGCCCGCATCGAGGGCGTTGGCAAGCATTGCGAGCCGCCAACATGATTCACATCGACCGGGACGCAGCAGATGATGCGAAGGAAGATAGAGAGTACTTAGTCATGCTCGTTGAATCCAAACCCATTTCCGCTTACCTGAGTGAATCTGAGAAAGATAACCATCCGGTCTTCATTAAGGAAGCTGATGTGGTTGAAGCGTTACACCTAAAGGGTTCAGCTGCTCACGCTCAGAAGGAAGGGCCCTTTAATCGGAACCGCCGCCGTCGAGAGGCTTCGGAGAACCAACCGAAGAAGAACAAGGGGAAAGCAGTGGAATGCGAAGATCCCAAAGTTCTTCCAAGGCGTGAAATCCGCAAGGCTGCTCGCATAGCGGAGCTGGTTAATGAGGTAAATGCAGAAGGAATCCGGATTCACAGAGCGAGGAAAGCGCGCCAGCTGCCGGACGGGCTGGGCTTGCTGGGCGCTCGAGCATTGCACGTCAAGGTCAAGGTGAACTCTCTGTCAGTCGAGGAGATTAAGGCGCGCCTGGACTCCGGGGCCGACATCACCTTGATGTCGGAGGAATATTGGGAAGCACTCCGAGCGTCCTTTCCCGACTTACCTAACCCGAAGGAGGGCATCAGGATGTCGCTGTACCACCTGACAGGGCAGGCCAAAGTTCTAGGGTACGTCAAGGCGCCGCTGTATATGGTGGACAAGGAGGGCGAGGTGATCAGCTTCGAGTTGGAAGCATACGTCGTTCGGAACATGAAGGTTCCCCTGCTCCTGGGGGAGGACTTCCAATTAACCTACGAGTTAAACGTGTGTGAAGCGGGTGCTTCAATCTGGAGAAACCCTCGCTAGTCGTAAGCCAATTGGCCTTAAGGCTGCTTGAAGTCCGAGAAGGCGAGTTCGCACGCGAAGTGGAACTCTAGCCTGTGATCCTGGCATAGGGGACTTGTCACCCGAGTCCGGGCTCAGTAACCCTGAGAGGGGGAGCAGATATGGGTGCTCAGCCGAGGTGCTTGCTGTTGCGAGTCCGGTGCACGTACGACTTCTACGTCGTAGTATGCATGAAAGAATGATTGTCTTACTAATGACCTTCTACTATATACAAGGATAAACACGCATACGCGTCTACAGTAAATCGGACCTTAACGCATTAAGTATAGTACAAAATAAGAAGTCCGCGTCACAGAGCCCTCCAGCGCGGAGGCGTGATTACTCCTCCTCAGTATCGTAGAAGTCTCCGTACGGCTCATACATCTCGTCAGGCGGCGGAGGTCCCTCTTCATGATCGATGAAAAAGTCTATCTCCGCGTCCGTCCACGGAAACGATTCTTGCGGCGGCGGAGCGATCTCCATCTCCACGTCGACTAACTTGTTGATCCGCTTGTGCGTTCGTCGGTGGGGTCGGTGCCGAGATTTGACTGTCACTTCGACGGAAATTCGCTCCTGAAGCTTCACGTCCACACGTTTCATCAAGCCCTTCTTTTCCATGGCGGGCGGAGCCTGTAAACGGTCCAGCAAACTCGACGCTGTAGGAAGCGGAGCCGCTGTAAGTTGTCGCAGTAGGGAGGGTACTCCAGTCTCGCTTGGAGGGGCGTCGGTCGAACTAGAAGCTCCGGCAGTCGTGATTCGCGGCCGGGTTGCGTAGGGCACGGGCGGCGGAGGTGGAGGAAGAGACGGGCGCTCGGCCAGCCTGAATGGCAGCATAGCGCGCGGGGCACTTGGAGGAGCTCGGGAGGAAGGGGCGAAAGGAAGTTTAGGAACTACAGGAAAGGATGGCCGTCGGGGAATTTTGGGAGGCGAAGGTGGGCTTAGTCTCCGGAGTCGCTGGTCCCGCTCTCGTTCGGGGGATCGTGAACGCGATCGTTTGATTCCCCTCTTCGGGCTGGGGCTCCGGGAGTACTCGCTTGACGAGAAACTTCGACTCCGGGAGTCTATCAACAGGGATCGCTCTCGATATTCGTGCCGACGTTCGGGAAATGTAGGCGCTGCGCGCCTCGAGGGAGGGAGCATTGATAGCTGTTCGTCCACTCCTCTCGTTGCATTGAGCATCTCGTCCCTGTCGAGAAAACGCGCGTTGTTGCGGAAGCGCCCGTCCGCACTCGCGTCCCTGACGATCTGGGTCGCGGTGATTCTGTTCTCGACTTCGAGGACAAAGTCTACAGTGTAGCCGCGAACCACTATCCTCCACATTCGTCTCACTCCCATCATTCCCTCTACGCCTATCCAATCCACCATGTCTTGAGTCGAAAAATTTAGAGAGCTCCCCATAACTCGGACGGACAACGTAGATTTGCGCCCGTTGCCGTCCGTGTAGGGATCTCTAATCGAAACTGTTTCGACTCCCTCCATGGTCGCATCTCCTTGCTCCGTAACTTCACCCGCTTCGACGTCCTCCATGACGACGTCCAATTCAGGGGGCGGAGTCGCCTCGGCGACTCTGAACGCTTCCCCTTCCTCGGCGTCTGAACGCTCGGATCCCAGCGACACCGCTCCTTCCGATATGGTGGGCGACACTTTTCTCTCCACGCTCCTGGCCTCCGCTTCAACCGGCATCTCCACGTCTTCCTCGTCGGCTTCGACTCTTGCTGGCTTGAACGTTTCGCCCACTCGACGCGGATCCGGCTTCTCTCGACGGTACATCCACTTCAACTCCCCCCGCTTCACCCACTTCCCATCCCCGGGATGCCAGAACTTCCAGGGCGGTACCGGTCGGCCAAACTCGGGGTCGTTCGCGAATTCCGCTTCGAGCCGCGGTAGCTCATTAAAAATGAGCTTCCTCTTCCGTTCACGACAATACCACATCTCCTGCCCGTCCTCCATCTCTCCCTTTCCCTTGTTATTCTTTCCGCGCTCCATCATAACAGGTTGATCATCTTCGAACCCGGGGTCTCCTTCTTGCGGGTCCGTCTCCGCAAAAATAACCCATGATCCCTTGGTTTTAGCGGCAGCGGCGACTGGAGGAGGGAGGCTTAACTCGTCTCTACCCTTTTCGGGGAGACGAGTCGATTGGCTCAGCGGTCCTGCTTGAGTCATAGCCGCCTTGAGCTGAGATTCGTCAGTCGCGGTCGTTTCGGTCGGGAGCGGGGAGTCGGCGGGGAGCGGAGTTGGTTCGCGCACTTCCATGCCTCGAGTATACGGAAGGGCGGAGAGGTGTGGCATCTTGAGCTGCCATCGGAGATCGGACCGCGCCAATTCAAGTCCGCTGCGTTCCACCGGGGTCGCTCAAAGATGTCCCACTTCGCGCGACGTGGTTCGGCCCCCGTTCGCAATAGCCACGCGATCGTATTCATAATACAGGCTCTGTAGGCTGGCGATGGGGGTGCGCTCGGTGAAGGTCGAGCATTGTGCGGTGGCCGGCACTCGGTTGCCCAGGCAGTTGATGATGAAGCAGGGCATGGCGGCGCGAGTGAGGAACCACCATCCGAATTGAGGATGCTCCCCGTTGAGCCACGTTCCCACGAATCTCTCTTCCGTGCGAATGACCCTTTCCTGGGACCTGTACTCCACGTTCGGGGGGTTAAGGGTCCAGGTCCGCACAAAGGCGACCCAAGCTGCCTTTTCCTTGATACCCCACTGACACTCCGTCATTCGATCCAGCAGTTTCTCATACCGGTCGATATTCGCGAGTCCAGCCAGGGAGGCAGAGTCCGGGTAACGCGGGCGGTGTGAGACGATGCCGCCTCCGATTCTGGCCGCGTCCGAGAGGATAGAGCTGATTTGGCCCTCGAGGAGGTCGTTTCGTTCGACTAGGGCTTGACAGGCGTCAAGCGGGATCTTGCCGCCCTCCGGGCTCATGGACTCCCAAACGGAGATGACCTCGTCATACTCTACGTCGAAGGGCTCCTGAAATCCAGGCCTCACGATGAATCCGAGCCAGGGCCGAACGTTGGAATAGTGTTGCGGGGAACGGGTATAATCCCATCGCCCCCCATGTCCGTCGGTTCGTAATTGCTCCTTCTCGGCGGGCAGGGGCAAGGATTGTTGGTGTATATAGGCTCCCGGGTAGAAGGGATCTTGCCGTGAGTTGGGGCTCCAAATCATCCACTTGACCCCGCGTCTCTCGATAATGCGGGAATGGTGCTCGTCAAATCGAGGGAGGCGGAAGGTAAGGCCATCGTCGATTACTGGGTCCTCCTCGTACCCATGAGCGCTGCGAACTCTTGAAGTCGAGAACTTGCGCGAGTCGTATGCGGATAGCATAATGTTCGGATGGAGATAGTTTTCAAGGCGAAGAACGGAGTCGCAGAGCGCCTCTACGTTATCTTCGTTGCGGGGAGAGGTGGTGCGGCGAAGCTCGATCTCTAACTCGGAGTCCTAGGGACTCGAACGATGTTTGAGGCGAGAGTAAAAAAAGAAAGGAGACCGGGGATGACAATCGTGTGAAATAAATGTGTACAAATCCCGGTGCCGAAATCGGCATCTCCGAGAATAATAAAATTAAACAGACATTTTGTGAAGAGAGAGATATTCGTGGCGGAGCTCGGGGGGATTGCGGAGGTCGAAGTCGGAAATCCAAGAGTCCTCGGTCGGTTCAAACCCTCTCCATCGGACGAGATAGAGTCGTCGATTCCCATCCCTCTTGCCGGACATGCGGTGTCCGAGGATAGCTTCGACTTCGTATTCCTCAGCGGCGTTGAGCAAATCTCTAGTGGGCAGCAGCGTAACGCACTCTCCGAATTTAGGGTTGGAAGGACGGTACGGTCGCAAATGAGCGATGTTGAAGATCGGGTGCATGGGGTAGTTGTCGGGCAGACGGAGACGGTAAACAACAGGGTTTATTTTCTCCATCACCTCGAACGGCCCTATAGTGCGCTGTACGAGTTTCTTGCCCGTTCCTTGCACGTCGATTAGCTTCAGGGTGTGCGGATTGATGAGAGCTAAGTCGCCTGGCTTAAGCTCCGCAACGGGTCGGCGTCCTTTGTTATATGCCTTAGCTTGCCTTTCTTGTGCAAGCACGAGCGCGTCTCTCGCCGATTGGCGGTGATGCTCCCTGGATGGAAATGTACTCTTCGGCTTTCTGACTGGGCAAGAACGGCCGTTTGGCTGGGTCTTCGATGGGTACGAGGAGTCCAGCTGCGTTCCTCGGTTGGTATCCGAAAAGGAGGAAGTCGGGAGTGTAACCCGTGGAGCTGTGGGTGGCGGAGTTGTATGCATGGGCAGCCTCACTCAGCCATTTGGCCCAGGAGGTCCTGTCCGTAGCGACATACGCCCGAAGCATTTGCTCAATAGTAGCGTTGAGAACTTCGGTCTGACCGTCGGTTTGGGGGTGATGAGCGGAGGAGAGAGCCATGGCGCTGCCAGTAGTACTCGACCACGGAGCGCCAGAAGACCGTTGACCATCGTTTGTCGCGGTCGGCTATAATTCTCTCGGGGAGTCCGTAGACATTAACTACCCTTTCCACGAAGATTCTTGCAAATCCCTCCTGAGACAAATTGTCGTGGGTGGGTAGAATCAGCGCGTACTTGGAAAGCTTGTCTACAATGACTGAGGATGGCGGTGTACTTTTCTTCTCCAGACGGAGGGAGACCCGTGATCAGGTCAAGGGAAACGGTGGCGAAAGGCTGAGCGGGTATGTGGGAGGGTCAAAGACCTCCCATCGGCGCAAGATGGTCGACTTTGATTTTCTGACAGACGTCGCAAGTTTTGGCGAACGTGTCCGCAGTCCTTGACCATGCTCGGCCAGTAGAACAACTCTCGCAGCCGCGCCAAGAATCTCTTGGGGCCAGTGTGAGCGCTCTCGATGGCGGAGTCGTGCATCCACTTCAGGATGAACGGTACTTTGGTCTCGGGAACACATAGACAGCGGGTTCCAATCAGCGTCCAGGAAGTAGAGCAACTTGTTGCTTCCCTTCTGGAAACGCTGAGGGAGTGAGCAGGGTCTCCGGACTCAGCGCAGTTTCGACGTAATATTTACGGAAGTACGCGTCCGCCCGGTACCCGCTCTCAAACTCGTCCAACGCTTCTGGCTTGGCCGTGATGAGTACGTGGGATCGGTTTTCCCACTCCGAATCTGGAGAGTCGAAGGTAGGCCCTACTCCAGTGGGGTAAGTCCAATGATCGCCGGCGGGAAAAGGGAGGTCGTCCTCTGATAGTTTCATAGACTTGGGAACCGAGGACGCTATTTCCTCAATTGTCTCCCGTTCTTCCGACTTCTGAGCTTGACGGCGCGTCTGAACGGGGTACGCTTCGTACTTAGCTATAACGTCTTCCCACCAAAAGGCAGTGAAAGCCGCCCAGTTTAGTATGAGCGAAGGAGTCCTTGTCTTCAGCGAGTTGCGCTCGATCTTGCTTTTCAGGTTCGGGGGTGATGGAGGGCAGATCATCTCGAAGAGGCGAACTATGCGGTGGTATCCGAGGCAGCCTAGAGAGGGGATCCACTGTTGGAGTGGATTCTACCTGCTCTATGGACGATTCTGAGCCCCGGATAGGCTGCGAAGACCGCCCCCCACGCCGCAAGTCGCCTATTCGCGTTCTCGTAGACTCGGGCCCATTGCAGAGCGGCGTGATCTGTTACCAAGATGACTTGCTCCCCTTCGATGAACGGTTGAAACTTCACCAGCGCCTCCTTCGCTCCCAAAGCCTCTCGCTCCGTCGCGCTGTAGTTCCGCTCAGCGGGCTTCATTGAATGGCTCCAGTACGCGATCACGCGTTGTGAGCTGTCACTTTGTGATGCGCTCCGAAGGCGGCCAAACGGGAGGAAAATCATACTCACGACGACGACTCCGTATACAAGAATACAAGCAATCGCGCCTCCAAATAAAAAGGCCAGACCCCGAATCGAACGGAGACCTTGCGAGGAAACATTATTGAGCGGGCTGTATGAGTCCCGCATGCGTTACCATTCCGCCACCTGGCCGTGATTAGGACAAAAGAGCATTGACAAACGGACGAAACGAGACAGGTCCTGATTAAAAAAAGAGGGCAAGACTCCGAATCAAACGGGAACCTACAAGCAAGGATCGAGGAGGAAAATATTGATTCTCGCACGCGCTACCTGGCCGTTCAATGAGGGTTTACTCAAAACTCGACGCGCTTTCACTCAAAAATGAAACGGAGGCAAAAGTTTCCTTGATGGTGTATCATGGCCAGACTTCGAATCGAACGAAGACCTCGCGAGCATACATTGGTCAACATATACGGCGCGTGCGCTACCGTTGCGCTATCTGGCCGGTGCTAGGGAGAAGGTGATGGGGGAGTAAACGGAGAAGGCGGTATGAGAAATGGAGCGACTAAACGGAGAACTCGGGTGGTTCTTGGGAAACGGGGCGACTGAAACGGGAAATGGAGGCGGCACGAGGCTGCTCCGAGTCAATTTTTTAACCCCTTCAGAATCGGGAACGCGTGGGCGATCACAGAGGCGAGTCAGAACTGAAAAGGAGGAACGTCCGTTTCCAATTAAAGGTATAAGTACGCGCGCGAGTATCGGACAGAGTATGGTATAAAAGCCAGCTGTATGATACGGAATGATCATCTTATTACCTCCCACTGCATATACCTAAAGCTACTCCCCCTGAAGTACACCGGGGTGGGGAACTAAATTAAAATACACTCCGCTACGGGTCGTGCCGCCCAATAGTAGGACAAACCAAGGTCACCCAAGAGGCCAGGGCTTGTCAAGGAACCCTGTCCGTCTCGCCTCCGTTTCGATAAATTGATACGGGGGAAATATAGTCAATCCGGAGTTGAAAGCGCGCGGTAGTAGATTACGCGGCACACCACCAAACGGCCAGTCGCCTAACTTGGCTTTGTGCAACCGTTCCTTTTCGGAGTTCGAGCACATATCCTTGCGAGGAACCCACCCCATCATACACGGAAGGCCTATCCTACACGATCATACCATTTCCCCCATTCAATTTGCACACTTCACCCCCGAGTCTTCGAAACGGAAGTGATTCCGTTTCAAGGCGTTCACCAACGGAGAAACCAGGCTACGAAGGGAAACGCTATAGCCGTCCGTATAGTGTTGCACTGTACTGAAGAGACCTGCCGTCCGATACGTTCGAGACGGGTGGATAAAGCATAACAGATAACCCGAGTACTCCGGAACGGAACAGCATTCGCATTGCGGAGCGTACCCTTCGAGCAAGTGTAGAAAACTATCCATCCGCAGTACCTTCGGAAGGCCAGCCCCCAACGAAGAACTAAATCTTCGAGGAACCTGGCAAAGTGTTCAATCCAAAACGGAGAGAACTGTACACACACACACACACACCACAAATTATATATCGCGCATTAGCGTACCTTAAACTACGCAGCTCCGCGACAGAGCAATTTCCCCCTAGAGGACGAATTAAATTCTGTAAAACACTACTTGACTTTACCCACCCGGGTCAGGCAGTTCACAGAACCGCAGTCCGCATCACAGCGATGGCACGGACTCGGTGGTACGAGGAAGAGGTTAGGTTGCTGCAAGAGGAAATGCGACGCACAATTGCATTCGGGCGCACGGAGGCGGCGGAATGGGATCGGCTAGCGGAGGACAAGTGGGAGGGTTCCAGCGCAGAGGTCACGGAGGGGCGGAGGGCGCACGCGGTCGAACACGCGGATACCGAGCGCGCGTGGTGCAAAGCCCTGGAAAAGGTGTGGGCCGGGATTTTACAGAAGGCGGTGGCGTATTTGGCGGGCGACATCTCGATGGTGGCGGGGACGGTTACGGTGGAGCTGGAAGGTGCGGATGAGCTAGATCCCGAACTGGAGGAGGCGCGACTGGAGCGCGAGGAGGACAACGAGGACGAGGGCGGGCTGCCCGCCGAGCTGCAGTAGGCGGCGCCGGGGGCTGTCGCCTCCTACTTCAAACACATGTAAACACACATTTCTGTTTGGACGATTCGTGGCTTTTTCGTCGCGAGTGATGGGCGCAAGCCGACCTGCCGTGCACCTGCCGAGGGGGGGGTATGGATTTGTGTATAATTCATTATAATTTACTGCAGCGGCGGCTCTTTTGAGTGAAGGGATCACGGGGGTACCACAATTAATTAAGGTACATCTTTGCCGGGCGGTCAAGATGTTCCTTTATTCCAATGTACCCCCCTGCCACGGCCAGGTACAATTAATTATAGTAACAACCACTGGTGCTTATGTCGCAGCAGATCGCTTGTCGTGGGCCCGGTGGCTAGGTAAAATCAATTTCGCGTACAACTCCAACGTGCACGCGTCCACCGGGTACACCCCCAACCTCCTCCTTCTAGGTTACGAACCTAGGGGCGCAGCAGGCCTGTTAGTCCCCGCCAGGGACCCGGTAGCGCGCCCGTTCTTACCAAGCCAGAAGGGGGAAGATTTCATCGAGGCCTTGGAAATGCATCGGCAAGCAGCACGGGACGCGGTTATCCTAGCACAGGAACGCCGAGCGAAAGCGTACAACAAAGGGCGTCGCCCAATCGAGGATATTAAGGAGGGTGACTACGTGCTCGTCAACCCTCACTCTCTTGAATTGGTCGACGTCAAGGGTACGGGGCGCAAACTCATCCAGTGCACCATCGGGCCCTTCGAGGTCATGGAGAAGATAAATCCGGTGGTGTACTGCCTACGCCTACCCGATATCTACCCCATGCACCCTGTCTTCAACCTGGAGCACCTGCGCAAATACCATCTTCCGGACCCCGCTCTAGGAGAACGCACCAAGCTCCCCGAAACGCGCGACTACCTCAACACGTCGGAGGAATATGTGGTGGAAGTTATCCTCGGGCACGCTATCAAGAAGCGCAAGAACGGCAACCAGCATGTATTCCGTGTCCGATGGCAAGGATACGGGCCCGCCGACGACACTTGGGTATCAGAGCTCGACCTTCGCAACGCGCCCGCTCTCAAACGCGAATACTTGCGACTTCACAAGCTCACTTAGGGGCTTCGGACTATCCTCGGCCAACGGATCGCTGGCCCGTCGGCCCGTTTGGGCCCGACGCCCTGACGATCAACTAGCTAGTTGCATCAGTGATGGACAAGCGTGGGCTCATTCATCTTTCTCTTCTACTTCCACCACGACAAGTTCGCGCAGAGCCCGCTCAGCAGCGTCTTTGTCACAGGTATGAGGAGTGAGCGCGTCCAACTCGCTGCCCCTCCTCTTCTTTTTCCTTCGTCCTATCATGTCTTAATACATTCCTTCACTTAAGATACAGAAAAAAAAGAAGTTTTCACATATGGCCGAGCAACAAGACAAACACATAACCCCGGCGTACTACGAGGCCCGAGTAGCGTGTTTAGCGGGGTACTTGGCAATCCCGGGCATGCACACCGGCATGAGCTTTGAGCTCGGGCATCTCCCTCGCATCACCTCGCGCATCGTCAAGTGGGTGGAGCGCATATACGAGTTGTAGTCTCCAAACTCGTTGCAGCTCCCCTTCCTGCCGGGGTGTCGCAAGTCAAATCCTCAAATCCTCAGCTTCCCGAACCAGGGACAACGAAGGTACGATGGGCACTATGGCAAGTTCGACTGCCTTTACGCACCGCAGTACTGGAGCCCTTCGACTCCGCATTGGCCCTACGTCCGCCGCATCTCCATGGTCCCTGACTCGGACGAGAATGCCGCCGCCTTGCAGCCGTTAACTAGGCATTGGATAGCCAGCTCGGACCCGCGCCGTGGCAGCATCGACCCCGCGTTTGTCAATGCCCTGCAGTTGATTGGAGGTCGACTGGGCATGCGAATGGTTGAATTGCGCCAAGTAGCAGGGAAGACCGCCTGGAACCTCCGCCCCCAATTCCTGCCAGCAATAAACCCGCCAACCAACGCCGTAGGCTCGTGGTGCGTCCAATTGCTGGGCATCCGGCAGTTGGGACGACGCCATTCGATGCCGTTGTCGATATGCAGTGTACGCTGTGTCTCCAAGAGGCGTGGATATTCATGGTGGAAGTGCGCGCAGCCCAGACAAAGGTGCCGCTGGAGCAGCTACGGCAGATGGAAATGCCAGTGGCCTCGGAGGAGTTCGTGGGTTGGTGGGTGAACGGAGCGTGCGAGGAGAGCGTTCTGCGCCACATGGCCGCAGGGTGTCCCGTGCTTCATTGTGCACGAGTACTCGATGGTCGGGCTGCAACGCTCGCACATTCATCCCACCACCCCAATATTCAACGACTTCCTCGCCGGCACCGAGTTAGCGACCCTGCTCTTGGACAGTAATCCTTACCAGCGAGCCGCGCGCACCACCAACCCTGAACGTCTCGATCGAGTCCCCGAGGGATACGCGGGGGGCAACGGGGGCGTCTTCACCTCAGCCGTCGAAGGGGCAGCCTCTTCTTCTCTTTACCTAGAAAGTCGCGCCTCCCTTCAGCTGCTCCCTGCCAATTTGGAGCTGCTCGCTACCAACTTACGCGGACAGCTGCGAGTAGCCGCGCCCCAGCCTCAAGAACGGCAGGTGATGCGCGTCCAGCTTCCCGCCCCTCGAGCGCCACGACCTTCGTCGACGGCAGCACAAGGGGCGGAATCGAGAGTCTCCTCCTCGAAGAACCCAGAGCTATGGATAGCTCCCCGCAGCTCTCCTCCTTGTGAGGACGATGCGCGGTTGGCCCGAGCTCACAATCCGCCTACCTCGGCGGCTAAGGTTCTAGGGGATAAATACGCTCAACCTCCGCTGGACCTCGAAGTACTCGACCCCGATTGTCACCCTTGGGTCAGACCCCCACGCATCTTGGGGGTCTCTAAAAGCTCTCAACCCTTCGAGAAATTCGAGCTCACCCGCCGCGGCGGGACTAAAATGTGGCTGCACATCGGGAAGAAGAAGGAACCCAAGGGAGGAATTGAGATGTTTGACCGCGAACGGCGTCGCTGACTATTCTGCGGAAGCTGGACGCCCCCTCCGGGGTTCCTCGATCATCATCTGTATGGCGCACCTGTCCCCGACTTCCCCTTCATGATAGACACCAACGGAGACGGAAGGTTAGCGCCAGCGAAACCGTCTACCTGGATGTATCCCACCCAGTTTCCCAACAAGGCATGCCACGTCGGGAAGAGACTGTCACTCCCCTCCCCAAGCAGGCTGCCCCTCCTTGTACCTCAGGAGGAGAAATGGCGCCAACAAGGGGAAAAGCAAAGCAACTGCTGCGGATACAGTCGTAGCGACCAACATGGAGGCCCTGGATGACAGTGACTACGGTGACGAGGGCGGGATGGACGTCGATGATTCGGACGAGGAAATTGCGGCCCCGCCATCGAACATAGTTGTCGTCAATGGCTTGGACGAGAACGTTAGCGCGGCAATGTTCCGAGGCTTGGCAACGGACACGCTATTCCAAGCGCACACGACGCCCCTCGCCATACTCCGCGCCCAAAGACGGATGTGGCTGCAGTTTGCAGATACGACTAACGGGCGTCGCGCACAAGGCGCTCTGGGAGGCATGGCCACGGGAATAAGGGCGACCTACACATCGGAACGGGAATTCAAGAGCGCCGCGTGGTACACGCATGATATATGGACGGCGGAATTCGAAGAAGATGACCCCATGCCGACCACCGTCTCTTCATTTGAGCAGCGTACGGCTGCCGACGACCCTATTCCTGCCACCGTCTCTTCATTTGAGCACCGTATGGCTACCGGCAACCCTATCCCGGCCACCGTCTCTTCATTTGAGCGCCGGATGGCTGTCGACGACCCTATCCCGGCCACCGTCTCTTCATTTGAGCGCCGTACGGCTGCCGATGATAGGTCTTTTCCTCGTACTCCTTCGCCTATTCCGGAAGTCGCGATGGGCGAGGAACACCCGTCCCCGGGACTAATGTGTGCCTCGCGGACGGACTTTGTTCCAGGAGTAGCACCATCTCCCCCCGCCGCGACCCTGCGTTCAACGCCAGCGCAGGAGCGATGCTTGCCCTCCCCACCCGCATCCGTGACGCGTATATCATCTCCGCCTTCACCACCGGCTGTAGAGCGCCCATTGTCGCCGGCGCCCCGTCCAGTTGTGACGTGCTCCCTGCCGCCGCTGCCCTTGTCATTCGTGACGCGTTCGTCACCACCAATACACCCGAGGGCGTCTCTGGAGGAACGGTTGGAGATCAGGCCGCTTCCTCGGGTACCGCCGGCGGCACCGCGGGCCATGTTGCGTCCACTCGAGCAACGCCTCTCCTTTGCCCCCAATACGCCTCAACGGACCATCCGCTCAACGGGAAATACGGCCCCTGCCGCAAAGGAACGCTGTTCCCTTGTACCATCACCTGTCCTCCGCCATACCGTTGGGCGAGCGCCTGGGACCAAGGAATAGTGGTCTCTTGGAGCGACTGTCCGCCCCACCGATCGAGCACCCCGTTCGGAAGGTCACGAAAGTGGTGGCACCGGGAAGAGGAAGCGCGAGGCGGAAGCGCCGGTGCAGCCGATTGCGTCCAGCTCCCGTACCACGCTCAATTCCATCGAGGACGGTGAGGTCGACGAAGGACGCACCCATAAAAAAGTGCGAAGGGGGAAAAGGTCCGGCAGGCTCGTGAGAGAATATGAGCAACGGAAGGCGGAGCGTGCCAATAAGACGGAGGGTGTGGTCAATGAGCGGGATGAGGAGAGCGAAATGCAGGCTCACTTGGAATCCGTCCTGCAGACGGTAGCGGAAGTCGCAGAGGCAGAAGATGCGTTGGCGATTGCATGGGACGGTGAAGTCGCGCCGGCTTGGGTGCCCGAGAAAGATGAGAACGATGCGGGCCCCGCTAAAATGTAGATAATTGACCGTCTGACCACGTGGGGGGCACTGTGACGCCTATGTATATACTATTTCCACGGCCAGAGGCCATTTATTTCTTTATTAATTCTTGTAGATAATATTACGTAATACTTACATAATATGATCTCTTCTTCTACTCAAAAGTTGATGTGGAACTACGCGATACTCTGAGGGAACCCCCCTATGTCCCCCTACGAGCCTGAGCAAGCGTATCAAAGGCTCCTTGGCCTCTGGGCACCAGAGTGCCCCTAACCTGGGTGACGGGTTCTCTCGGCGTAGAGTTACAACGCCGTGGGCGTCTACTTAGACGCCCACGACCTTCTCTCTCTCACACCACGACGAGAGCCTCTGGGCCGCTCTCGTGGTCGTGGGCTGTCTTCGCCTCAACGAAGCCTGCGCTACTCACACTGTATCACAGGGCTTGCCTGCGCTCACCGTAGTGGCCGACGACATTGAGTGAAGTGGGTGTTCAGTTACAACAAACGAAGGTACAAGTTTATTGTTATTGCGAGCGCAGCGAGCAATTCTACCTAAATGCACGTGACGAGGATGGTGGATAGAATATGTAGTAAACAACTACAAATTCATGCCCGGATGGCTGAAATTCGTGCCAAAGAAGTGCCTCAAATTCATTCAATTTTGCCCCACTCCCTCCAATAACATAAATAATGGTAGTCCTCTCACATAGCTTCCAATTGATACTGAATTCAGCGGGTAGGATGGAGTTCAAAAACACGCAAATTAAGGAGAATTATGTAATCTGCGCGAGCACCCTTCGCATCAGCGGATCCATATTAGTGTCTGTTTATAAGAGATTGCCGTTTAGTGGGTGTTCGGTGGGTGGTGTCCGTGGGCTCTGGGATGGAGGGGTTCTTGCAGCAGTGCCTCTATATGAAGTTGGGATAACGTTAGGTCGCATGGGCGACTGGCAGGCGTGGGAGACTGGCAGGTGTCCCACAGCCGATTGATCCCTTTTTTTTGTCGAACTTACGAGTGACCGGTACTAGTGGCCGAGCAAGCTGAGGAACAATTATGCTCCGAGCCTTAAAGGTCTTATACACGTCTTCCTAATATCCAAAATATTAGGGGACTGGTTCGGAATATTTGGGAAGGGGATTAAAACGGGGACCGGTGATTCGGCAAGTTCCACAAAGTTTAGGTTTGACAACGATTTCATCTCAAGGCTATGTTGGGGCTATGCTCTGGGCTGGACACCTTTGTGCTTGCGCAACGACGGCACCATCTCTCTGAACGCACCCCACTAGCAGCATTGAAGAGGAGGTTCAACGGAATGTGCTACTTGCTGAACCACGGGTGCTTGATTTTTTGGATGGCACAATGAGTCCATCGATATCCACCACGGGAGACCTAAACCCAGAAGGAACGGAAGAGAGGTCCATCGGCCTTGAAATTCCCCAATCCGGCCGGCCGTCCTTCAAATTCCTCCCTATTTCCCCCGAGACCTTTCAAAGATACTCCCGTAATAGAATCATGTGTGTTGTATCATACATCCGGTCACTCCTGATGTGCTCACTCAAATCAAGTAACAAATGTGCCACCGAGTTTACTGTGCCTCTGCTTTCATGGTCATTTTCAATGTAACAACCGATTCAGCCAAGATTCAGCGAACAAAAATGTGTTGTAACCTAAATAATCACAGTGATCCTCCCTCCCAATGGTGCAGCCACCGACATCTAGAAGGTGATTGTTACTTCGTCTACAAAGACAAGGTTAGTTGAAATTCAGCGAATATTTGCATGCCAGGCAATCTTTAAGTTGACACACAACATTTAGCGCATATTTACGGACGGTTATCTTTTTGACAATGCATCTCTGGCCCAGATTACCTCTGTCGTCGATCAGCTCTTGGCGGAACCAGAGTGCCAGTTCTTGTTCAGGACTGACTCTGGTGACTCGATTGATATCGTTTTGGATCTCATGCGTGAGGATCCCGAAAACGACGAATGTGGTTACTATTTCGTGGATCACTCCGAACGGGTGATCTTCTGGCTCGATGTTTTCAACATGAGCACTCTACCGATATGGAACTTGGTTCCGGGTATCAAGTCACTGTCGCACGTCAGTAAGTGGATTGAATCCCTTCCTGCACTCACTTTTTGAATCCACGTTCCGAGAACTCGGATTGGAAGCTGAATATTGGTTTGTGAACGACCACAAAAGGTGTGCATCTCCAGTCCGAGGAAGAGATTTGAACAGTGAACATCAATAGCAGATCCTTTTGGTGCCCTCATATCTTCACTTCAAGGTCGCACTGTGGACTTTTCCCGGCCTGTATGACATTGTCTTCTACGCTCGTCCACGAGCTACAAGACACCATTATTTTCGGTGTAGGCGGTTGGTCTCGAATAAATCAGAATACATCCCTTGCATTTGACTAACATTTTGTTTTGCTGCTAGACTCTATGACGTCCACTACAACCACGATTTTCTACCCGCTCGAACACCTCCTTCGAATGCTTTCATTAACAAAGGAAATGTTGGATGATCTTCCTAGTGGATCGGCCAGTCGAAAGAACATGAATCATGGTTCCATTGTCATTCTTGGTATGTTGTTCCTGTGCTTATATTCTCAACTCAACAGTACACAGCGCGGTTCATGAGGGAATTCTGTAAGAAAATGTGCAGAAACCACTTACTCCGCTCATTTCAAGTAGCATGTGAACGATTCTATCACTTCCACGGAGAAAAAACTGCTCGGTTAAACAACGAAGATTCAGTGTATGGCAACATCCCAAACCGCTTGTACCTCATCAGGCTAATCTCTCCACTCCTGTTCAATGTGCCGCTTCATTACCTGCGTGCCTTTGAGGTCGTGGATATGGACCAGCTGATCAACTATTCATCATGGCACAAGCTCATCACTGCCCTCTGTTCGGAGTGGTACGACCTCGTCATTTACGTGAGTGGTCAGATAGACGGTGGTTGTGACTTGGAATAGACTGACTGGAAGCTAGGGCACCCTCATTTTGAACACCAATGTAGGATTTCTGTCAATCCCTGGCAAGCGGTAATTCCACGGTGGGACAAATTGCGAGCTACGTATCCATCTGCCTTGGACTTGGGTCCATTATACTGGGTGGGAGCAAAGATATTGAAATAAAAATGTTACAAACCTTACCTTCAACTCAGGTATCATGTTTTTGCGTAAATATCGCTTGGAATCCCCGGAGGTGCCAGATGTTACTCCAGCCGTAAGACTTGTGTCTGACAGTCGTCCGTAACTCAAGATTGTATTACCAGTGGACATTTTTTCAAAACCACGGAGGATCCATTTACGGATTGGAAGTACTCTCTATCGTGCACTCTCTGCCGTATGCACTGATGATATGGGGGTATGTTCCTTGCTTCAGTTTTGTCTTTTACCTGACTGACAACGCGATAGCATGATTAATTTCATCTTGGCGCTTCTCCTTACAGTCTTCCAAATAAACAGCATAGAAATGCGGGGCGTCATCCTGGCTACAGTGTTGACAGTTTCCTTTGCAATCTGCGGCTTCGTATTGACGGAAAAACGGTCGAACCAGTGTTTGAGTCGATTCTGGATGAAACCGAAGTTTATTTCTACTGTGTTGAATTACGATCAACAGAAGCGATCCAGTCCCGGAGCTGTTTAAACTGCTATGATCAATGATATTTGTATTTGAATCAGAATCAAGTCTAAGCGCTTCCTTCGAGCTGTTTAAACTTCTCCTATGCCACATTGCTGATACTCAAGTACTGATGATACTATATAGTTCTATCCCAGTGTAGTCCTTGAGAGACCGAAACTGTGAATCCAGGTATGTCCACATTCCACTTTTTGCGGTAATTTTCAAACTGACCTTGGTTAAAGATATTCAGGTTCAAAGCTTTGTTCAATACCGTTCAATCTCTTCAAGAGGGCGTTACTATGCCCATTTAAACTCCGGTATGTGGGTATTATGTCCTAGATTCATTTGACTGACAATGCGGGGTTTAATAGTCAATCTACTTCAACCCATCATCGACCATTCACACTTGAGCTCAATGAACCCTTGCTTCAATGGTCAACAGGTATGTCATCTACGTATTACATTCCTCCATTCACTCATTGGCCTACCTTGTATAGTAGTTGAACTCAACTCAAGTACCGAAGCCATGTTCAACCTTTGACAGGACTTCAACCTTAACCAACGTGAGTTCGTTTCATCCTCCCTCCACTTACATACCACTGACCTTTCTTCGATTGACCACAGGGACTCAACCTCAACTTCAATCTCACTTGACTCAGAGGCCCAAACTCTGACCGTTTGACTCAAGGTATGTTCGATGATGCATCTATAATATATTCAACTAACCCTCCGATGTTCTAGTCTATATTCAACTCAAGCAAGACATAAATGACCTCCATGGATGCTTGTTGTGCTCCTTCAACGGCTACTAGGTACGTGGTATTGCATTCCATCCTTACATTCATTAATTCTTTGAGCAGCGTTCAATTTCGGGGATCTCGGGGATGGGCCGCACCCTCGAGTTTCTCATTGTATTTCAGTTTGAGGTACGCACATTTCTTTGTTACGTTTCTATGGCGTGGCTAATCGTTTCTTAGTTAGTAGATTCGATTTGAGGATGGTCAAGTTCGCCTTATTCAACTCAGCACCGCCCAAATTCAATTCAACGTCGAATTTACCGATGCAAACCAGCTCTGTCCTTCCCCAGGTAAGCTTCAACTTGAACTGCCAATCTGTGTCGCATTACTGACTTTGGTTTCTTTCTGTTCAACCAGACTTTCGCTGTCGACTTGAATGAATGAATGGAAAAGTCGTTGCGCGGCGCGGTGGGAAATTAGGGAATAGAGTCAGCGCTCCCCGAATAAACTCCAATTCAAGTACTCACCCCTCGAATTTCACAGTCATTCTGCGCTGCGTGAATGAATCCTCGGTTTCTTTAAATGAAACAAGGCCAAATTAAATTGAGGTACGCACCTTCTTACCTTTCCTTCGTTGAATCCAAGCTGACTGAAATTTTATTCACAGTTCTTCCCCGCGCCGTTCAAGCCCTTCAAGTTCCCTACTTCAAGTAAGGCTTCACTTCGTTTCTATTCAAGCCGCGCACTTTTTACTAACCCAGATCACACAGGTATTTTGAAGATGTCAGATTTATTCAGAGCTACGTACGTAACGGACATGCGGCAGGTACGGACTCAGAAAAGGAAGGGATGGGGAGGGAGAGAGGAAAGAGAGGGGGCCGGGGGAGGGGATGCAGCACAGCGGGCGCGCGTTCGCGCAGTGCGTGGACGCAAACTCAGCCCGCGCATCTCCGCGCGCAAGCAGGACCTGCAGCGGGGCGCACAGGGACTCGCCGCGCACCCACACGGCATGTGCATGCGCAGCTGTACCATCGCCGAGTCGAATTTGGTGCAGTCTGCACTCGACTCGACGGCGCGCGCGGGTGCAGCGGGGAACAGGGGAAAGGGTGGAGAAAAAGGAGAAGGGGACGAGCGCGGGGACTCGACATGCACACACACAGACATGCGTGTGCGCATGCGCCGCATCACTACCGATTGCGAGCTGCACTCGACTCGAGGGCGGGGAACAAGGTGGATAGTATGGGGGAGGAAGGGTGAGGGTGAAGACAAGGGAGGTGGGGACGAGCGCAGCGCGCAGGGTGTGCATGCGGCATATGCATCCGGGGTGGAGCGCTCGACTCGACGGTGTGGGTGTGCGGCAGTGACGCGATGGCGGGGGATCCGAGGGGAACAAGAGCGTGGGGAACGAGGGGAGAGCATGGGGAACGTGGGGAGAGCATGGGGAACGAGGGGAGAGCATGGGGAACGAGGGCGGGAACGAGAGGGAGGGAGATGGGGCTGGGGCAAAAAAAAAGAGAGAACAAGGTACGCACCTTCCTTCCCTTTCCCACCAATCCCGCGCCGACCAGCGCTGACGACGCGCACGTTGCGTACGGCGGGCTGCAACGTGTGAGTAGGGAAGGAGATGGGTGCGGGAGACGTACCTTGTGCACGCAGTCGGACGCATGGAGGGGCACGACCTTCGTCGGCCTCCCGCACATCTTCTTGTCCTGCACGGGCGCCGCCGCCGGCTTGTGCTCCACCTTCACCTTAACCTTCTTCCTCTTCCTCCCCCTCCCTCACCACCCTCGTCGTCGGTCTCCCCTCTCCATCCTCCCCTCATCATCCTCGTTCGCATTCCCTGTCCCCATCCTCGATGCCCACCTCATCCCTTTTCCCCCACCAAACACCCCCACCCACTCACGCTCCCACTCCCCAACAACTCCGTCCCCTCGACGAACCCTCTAAGTAAAGTCATGGGCCCCTCGAGCTCGCGCATGAGGCGCTTCTCACGGTTCTTGAGTACGCGGATGTATTCGACCGCCTTGCCGAGGACATTCGCCTTTGAGCACTTGCGTGCAACTTTGACGCCGTCGACGAAGCCGCGTGTGCGTCGATGTGGTCTTGCGGGTCCGAGGCGCGCCACTTTGAAAAAAAAAACAGTTTAGTTAATTGTTAGAGTAGAGGGGAGGAGAGCATACCGGGATAGGGCTCGCCCGCCTTGATCGCGGCCGTCCTGTCGACGACGCGCAGCGCGGGGATGGCCTGCCGCAGCGACTGGATACGCGCGTTGAGGTTGGTGCGGTAGCGGCGTTCGATGGTCGTGTGGGACGTCTTTGGCCGTGATTGCGTCGCGGTTTGAACCGGGGTCGCGGGTGGGCGGGGCACTCGGGGCGACGGGTGCGGTGGTAACGCGGATGCGGCGGTGTTGGGTGTTGGGTACGAGGGGGCAGGCGGGGCTGTGGAGGCAGGCGGGTGGTATTGCGGGTCGCTCCGATCTGCACGGCGAGGACGACGCCGGCGTTCTTGCGGACACGGTTTGCGAGTTCTGTGGCGGGGTCGTCGGTGGAGGCGAAGTAGCCAGTGTCAACGGGGGCGGCACACATGGACGGCGGGGGGGAGAAGGAGCCTATGCTGCTGCCGCTCTCAGACCCGGACGAGGGCAACGGGGACGGGGCCTCGAATGTGGATTAGAAGGGATTGAAAAGGCCAAAGTCGGTGGTGTCCATGCCCATGCCCATGCCGAGGTCCATGGTGGTGAACTAGGACATACTGCTGAGTGAATTCCAGTCTGGGGGGATGCCAACGCTGGGGCTCGAGTCGTCATCTGTTTGGTGCATGTTGTGCTGGGAGGGTTGTGGAGGAGGAAGTTGAGAGGGTCACTGGGGTCGAGTCCGAGGTCGTTGTTCATTAGCGTTGACATGGCTTGAAAGTAAAGGATCACGCGAGAGTAACAAGGGGGTAAATTTTTGTGAAAAAGTGAACCGGACTCGGTTTTTCAAATTAGGCCGAGGTCGCTGAACCACCCTACCTCGTAAGCATAACCACGTCAGCAGCGGGTCCCCATAAGGCAATTTCTCACGTGTTCGGCATCTTCCGCTTCACAAACATAATGTAAGTACATGATACTTAGAGAGCATGGAATGACAAAGTTTGCCACTTGACTCTGCTGTTCTTACTCCTTGCAAGTTGTGAGACATATGGGGCCCAAATCCAGTCACCAGAGACTGAAAAATCTTTGAATATTGTTCGAAAAGCATCACACCACAATGCGCTCAGTTAAGTAGGGTTATGTTAGATAGTAACGGGAAGACTTACAATTGCTAAGAGCACCCTTCATCCCTCACGATTTCTGTCACGTACACTTGCAGCGGCTAGGGCTGCCGCCCGTTGCCGTCGCGACGGATCGACGGCACCCGTTCGACGGGTGCCGTGCCCGTTCCGTTGGTGATTTCGGAGGTCTAAAAACGGCCTGTTGAACAACGGGCCGGAACGGCAAATCGACGGGACACGGGTCTATCAGCGTATTCTGGCCTCAAAAGCATCTTTATTTGCTCCGTGAGCACTCTTTTGTCAGTCTCAATGCGTTCCAACTTTTTCGCAACTGCTAGAATTCATCGGACGGTGGAGGATATAAAGCTTCAACTCAGCCGAGGTTGCCGAGCGATCAGTCCGCTTTGCCGAGCGATCAGTCCGACACTCAAGTTCAATGGAAAAGAATACATTTGGGACACTGTGTGGCACAGACAGGTACAGGAAGGGACTGAGAAGCCAAAGGGTGTCCCTGGATTATAATTGACCCCATAAAAGCACTTATTATCTTCAAGCAGAACTTTAACACAAAATCACCCGTTTCCACGGCCGTGACGACCGTCCCGTTACTGTCCCGTCCCGTCGGAGCTCAGAAAAACCAATTGACGGGCCGTAAACAACGGCCGTGCCCGTCACGGCAACGGGTGGCAGCCCTAGCAGCGGCCATTTTTGACATTACCGAACTTCGATCCCGAACTCGCGGCCATCAAATCTCCCACTGGTTTAACATTCTCAGCTCCGTAGGGTAAAAGGGATGTATGGAGTACTGGAAATGAATGTAAAACACTCGAGACCCCTGGTTAGACAGTTTCCCGGCCAAAAAAAAAATGACTCCCAGTTTTATTTTTTTAGCCTGGCGGCTGAACCACCCTCCCTGGTCCGGGTCCGGCATTCACGGCCCGGCAACCCCTTGGAGAGTAAACGTGCCATTATTGGTGGCTGTGTCCTTGCTTAATCTGTCCTCGGGCCGGGGTTACCGTGATGGGGCCCCTATTTACGAGCAGAGTGAGAGCAGGGAGAAAAAAGGCAGAGAGTGCGAGTGAGAGAAGACAGGCAGGGACCCATGCATGAGGGAGAGACTTCAGAGTGGTACAAATAGTGGCCCTGTTGTGAGATGGAAGTAGGCCATTCGGGGTGGTCCTCAACCTGCTATGGAGACTAAAATCCAAGTAAATCCATACTGTTTGATTATCCGCAAGCCGTGCGCAAGGGGGCGCGAGGATTAAAATCCTGAAGGACAATGCCGGGGTGGGGTGGGATAGGTGGGTGCCCGAGATCTCACGTGTTCAATTTTTTTCCCCACCCCAAAAAAATTATTCCGTGCATTTTCGCGCGAGTTTCTCCGCAGTTGAGCGCGTCAAAACGTGTCAAAAGCACCCATGGTGCTCAGTGAACAATGCAAACTTATAATTGCTTTTTATGCATAGTTGGTGGCTTTCAGAACCTCACCCACCATTTCAGTTCAACAATGGAGCACCAAAAAATGATAAAATCTGTTTCTAGTGTCAGATGGCAGCATCTGGAGTATGTAAGAGCACAAACCAACCATCCTTCCAAAATTCATAATGTCCCACTCCAGATCTAACCTACCACCCTCCAAAATGATCGGGCTGATACGTTGGCATTCGTACTTTATACGCTGGCCTGAAACTTTGTACAGCATCCTTTCTACACATTGCAGGCTTTCCCTGGCCCATTTTGGACAAACGGCGATGCATTCCAACACCAACTAGATAAACTTTACGGGAAGGAGTGTATTTTGATAGGCCAGAAGGGCGTGGGAAATATAAATCTGGGAGGTGGATCCTGGTAAGCTGAAAATCATGGAACAAGAAATAAAATATTGGGGGTAAGGGGATGGTTACCCAAAATCAGCGGAATGTGAAAAAATAGGGCTATGTCCTCCGAAAAAAAAAAGTTCGCGCCCCCTTGGCCGTGCATCTCATATTTTTCTTTTGAGTCTTGCCGTGTCCCAGTGGGTTCTCCACCCAATTGCGAGGGTTGTCTGCACAGCTTTGGTTGCTGTATAGTAGTCTCAATTTGAATGTTTCCACGGCACCAGGTGAGCATGAGGTGGAATAACAAAACATGTTGGGTGAGAGTACAGTGGAAATGTGTAAAGCCACAAACGTGGCCATGATGTGAATAGTCCTGGCATTCCCACGGTTGCTTTCCACTCATTTCAAATCACCTTATTTAAATAAATAGATTTTCAAATAAATAACACAGGAGGTACATAAAAGCAAAATAGGCCAGGACTGCATATGATGGTTCAAAACTCAGACTGTAATCAACTTGACCTGCTCTTCCTCCAACCCAAGCTCTTCAGTATCACTATCCACTTCCTCCACCTTCCCCGCAGGAACATTTAGCTCAGCCAAGCGAGCCAAACTCTTTTGGTGCTGCTCTTTTGTCTCCTCACTGATACTGCCAACCCTCTCATCAATGTCCTGAACTCTCTTGGCTTGCGATGAGCGCTCAAAGAGTGGCTGTGCAGTTTCCCACAGTTCCAGTGCCTTCAGCAAATCCCCATTCTTTTTGGCCATGTCCCCGAGTCGGACCATGCACTCTGCTCTGCTGTGGTGAACATCCATGTAGGTAAATCCGTCCAAGGCGACAGTGAACAGGCTGACAGCACTGACTTCGTCGTTCTGCATGAGATGGACATCTCCAATGAATTGCAGAGCCTTGTAAATTCCAAGCTTCTGGTTTGCCCTAAGAGAGTGTGCAAGTAGGATTATACTCCATGAGGGATCGTGGTGTGGGCTCCAGCAAGTAACATCTGCCAGTCTCTCCAGACAGTAACTTACCATCTCAGAAAACTGTCCCAATCTGGCAGTTTTGAGATATTTGCAAAACAGGGAGCATGTCATATCTCTTTCTCTGAGATTCAGATCAGCTTGAACTGCGTCACAAGCAATCATCATGACTTTATTTCCAATTTTGTTGAAAATGGCTTGTGATGCATATATTTTCTCCTGGATCACCTCACATGAAACTCCCATGTGGATCTCAACTCCAGCAATATTCACCATGGAAAGACCCTCATAATACAGCTGTCCCCACCGATAGGTCTGAACGAGTTGTGTGTAGAGGGTACAAGCATGGTCATACTCTGATTTGAGTACATACACATCTGCCTGGCAGTTCATCAGGGCACGATTCAGATCCCCCTGGGACAGATTACACAGCTCTAGGAGAGCACTGGCCCTTTTGACAAGAAAGATGCATTCTCGATAATCACCCAACATTTGGCAGCACAAAGCCTCATTGTATAGTCCTTGTGCCTCTCTTTGTAAATCCCCAGACATTTTTGCAAGTCTCTGTGCCTCCTGTGCATAGGCCTGGGCAGTGATATAGTCACCAGTTTGCCATTTGATCCATGAAAGGCGATACAAGGCTACAGATTGTCCTCTGATGCTTTCATGTGACTTGGCCAAGGAGAGGCCCATTTGACAATATTTTAGAGCAGTGGGGATATCAAGCTTTGAGTAATTATAATAGTAGCCTAAATTAGTGTAAAAGGTGACTACGGTATCTTTGTCAGTACCCATCATGGTTAAACAGAGAAAGTGAACATACCTTCCAAATCAGGATCATTCAAAGTCTTCAACAACTCCAAAGTCTGAGCCATTAGTGCTTCGGGATGGGGGATTGAATGAATTCTATTGTTACCAAATAACTTAACAATGAAGGATGCTTTGGCCTGATGGTCCTCTGAGTATGGGAGGAGGGTGATGACCTTGTCTATCAGAGGTATCGTCTCTCTGCCAATGTCTGCATTGAACTGAATGAAGTGGGATGTGCAGGAGATGCTATCTGCTAGATTGGGATGCCCTGGGTATAGTCCGTTCTGGATAATGTTCGGAATATTGGTGGAATTTGAAGTCAGTCGTTCAACATAGAGGGCTGATGACTGTTTCCCTCTATCAACTCCATATGCTTGCAGGAGCTCCTGGAAGTGTTTGAGAAGTGGTCCGATCATTTCATTTGTTGGTGGCCGGAATTTTGCCATGTATTCTCTGATTGGTACCAGAGCCTTGAGCCGCTTGTGGTCATTGAGGTAAGCCAGAGCAGTGCAAAGCAGGGCCCTTTTACAATCAAGGACATCCTGAATTGCAAATTTGCTTTGCCTCAGTTCTACATCTGAGAGCCCATCCGGAAGGATCGACAAGAGACTCAGAAGCTCCTGGGAGTGAGGTGTGGACGTGATTCTAGGACTTTCAAGGGAAAGCAAGATAGATGATTCGAGATTGGATCTTCGGTCATATCCCTCTGAGATGACTGAGGTATGCTCCCTCTGCCAGCGCGACAAGATTGCAGTGGTGCCCTCGACATCCACTGCATGAGCAAGAAGGTTGATTGAAAGTGGCATATTGTCTGTGAGGTGAAGCACTTGGTTGATTTCCTCCATTGGGTGTCTATCTTCTGCGATAGCAATGAACACCTTGCGTGCAGCCTCTTGTGACAAGGGCTCCAGAGAGGGCAGGAATGGCCGTGTCCATTGTACTTTGGAGGGTCTTTCTGCTCCTCGCATTGTAATCTTGGACTTCATGAGCAAAACAAGTACACAAGAAGAAATGAGAATACACACCATCAATGCAAGACTAGTTATATCTGTGAGCAGGGAGAGAAACTCCTCAACTTCTTTGCGAGATTCTGCTGGCTCCCAGACAGTCTCGAGGTTATCAAGAATCAGCAAAGTGGGTGACCCCTCTGAAAGACGGTCGAGCACTGCTCGAGTCAAGTCTTTCCCAGGTTTCATTCCAAGATGAGCCCCAATGAGACCTGCAAGTTCCACCTTGCTTGCTGCAGTGTCACAGGCAACAAATAACCGATTTCCCTGGTATTTGATAACAATTTTTTCATGATGTAAGACAGCTTGTGCCAAACTGGTCTTTCCCATGCCACCAGCACCTAGAATGGCTATCCTCGGAGTGCTTTGTTCAAAATGTTTGAGGATATCAGCAAGCTCTGATTCACGGCCATGGAATATTTTGGGTTCTGCTGGCAGCAGTGAGATAGAGTTGGAGCTGATATCCATGAGCATTTACACAAAAGGACCAAAGTTATTGGGGACCACCTTGCATATGAGCCAGAATACATCCTGCTAATCTGTGTGTCCGTTATTATTGCTCTTGTCAACAAATATCCTAACATACAGATGATGCTGAGTCTGAACTGGATATTGTCTCAATTGCATTCAGCACCTCCTGATGTCTGATTTGGGCCTGTTCTTCCATTTCTCTAGCAGTGGACATGATATCTGAGGATTTAATCTGCCAACCAGCTTGAGTGGGTGTGTGAATCTGCTTAGATGTACAAAGTGTTCACCTGAAAGAACTTGATTCCCTCTTGCAATCCCGTCTTGCAATCCTTCAGTAGCCCACTTAATTCCCCCTGTCGGAAGAACTTCTTGACTTTGCTGCCACTTTGCTGGGCCTCAATAAATGTATGAATCTTGTGGAGGGTCCTAAATGTGTTGTGTGAGCCATGGGCATGTTGTGTATGGGAGTGGAGGGTTACTGAGTGAAATCTGCAATTTCATGCAATGTGCTGGGTGGTAGTTCAATACCGGTGTCTGACTTGACATAGACCCCAATGATTGCATTGAGGATGTTGTGAGTCTGCTCCATCAACTCAGCACACTCATTTTTGTCTTGTTTGATAGTCTAGGGCAACATCTGAGAGCCATGCTGGTCAATTCATTTTGGGAATATACCTGAACCAATTTCAAAAGTGATTGTGTGGTATTCACCATGGCTTCCAGCCCAGGGATTTTCAAGGTGTTGACTAGGACATCGAGGGTGTTGACCGTAATGGTAACACATTTTGAGATATTGTCCAAGCGGACTTCAGTGACAGTTTGTTGACGAGGCATGCAGGGAAAGGGGCATCTCAGTTAGAATCCTTCCAGACTTATATCTCAAGCGTCTTGGGAACTTTTGCTCTCATTGGATACTGTTCATCTCTTCTTCTGCCATATAAGTTTGATGGTCCATCCAAATACATCTATATCTGTCTTTGATATTCCACCAGATTCTCCAAAAATATGCAGTGCAGTCTAGGCATGGGGCAAACAGTGCAACCTATGTACTTGTCAGTGTATTATTTGCTCATATCATCTACAACTCTTCTTTGCTCAGCCACCTCAACACCATCCAGATTCAAGGAATCACCACATAAATCACTCAAAAGTTGTTTATATTCCCACCACAGTGCTGGGACAGCATACAAGTATCCACATTTATTTATGCACTACATAAAGTGGTAGCATGTGAAGCGCCCCACAGCTCTTTGGTTTCAGAACATGTTGGTTGGTCTGCGCTGAAGTACATCTTGTTCATCACGTAAGTAGATGATATGATTTTCACTATTCTGAGTTGCAACCAAATGCAGAACAGTCCATACAGTGTACTGAGGGATTATGGCTGCTATTTGAAGCCTGAGATTTGGGGTCCCCTTCCAATTCCAACAGGCACCTAGTCTCTCCCAGTCAGACTCCACAAATATTATGACAGTTGATAATCTTTTTATTTGGAACAAGCACCAGATTCCACCTGCTCCGACATCAACTTTGAGATGCTGTGATATCTGGCTCATTAACGGTAACTGGGGAGAATTAAGTCAAATCGGGCATAGTTTGCACCCGTGTCATGATCCCATCGTCGGATCGTTGTTCCGGCTCACACGGTTGTCCTGTTGCATAGGGGTGCAACCTCAGGCCGTTTTTACTATCTACTGGAATGATTGCACATTCCAGGTCCTGGAAAAAAAATGGATAGTACATACGCAGCTTACATGCAGACCGAATGGCTGGCATTCTGAGTTATTTGCCGAGTATTATTTCGACATCAGTATTGACGGCTCTAGGTTCCAGCAAGGCTATTATCCAGTGTACACCCACTCATTATCTTAGAAGCCTGTCAAGCTAAGTGCATGAAGGTGTGTTGGCTAGTTAGCCATGAGCATAGAGAAAACTTGCAATTCTCTACTGATATCATCTGCTTCCAAGTAGCTTCCGCACCTTTCTTAAAAACCCAATACAGTATGTTGTGGAGACCTGCAGTGAACATCCTATTTAGCCCATTGATCTAGTGAGGGTGGAGTTGGTAAGACATTGTGCTCTGTTGAAAGGTTCTTGTGGAAAGGTTCTTGTGGAGTCGGGAATTTTAGTGGAGAGTCTGATTGCAATAATTATGATTGGATTCAGTGTTAGTCTCTCTAGACAGACACTCTATAAAAATTGCGCTCGTACCTCGCGTTATAGAGTCTGTTAGTTACCGCGTCAAATAAGCGGCGTCCAATGTTATCAAACTTGATGGCCGATGCACGACCAAATAACGCGTGCATTTTACTGTATTTCACGCGTCGACGCCGGATGAGGCGTGAAATTTGGGAGTAAGAGTCATTGGACACCCTCCCGAGTGTCCTGCTCGAGGATTAGAGGGGCCATGGCCTTCCTGCGCGCAGTTTGGCCATGAAGCACTCTTTTCGGCCGAAATGGGCCAGGAAGTTGTAATTTCAGTAGTTTAGCCAGTCTTCTCCACAGATTGACTGCAGATATATTGTGACATACAATCTCAGGCATTTGGGATATAAAAATGTGCACTTTTGTGTTCGCGCCGCGTCAGAACAGGTCAGAACGCGTTAATCAACCACTCACGTGGTTTCCCAAAAAGGAAAGCTTACATAATAACCCTGGTCGCCTACTATGAGAGCGTGGTAACCACAGGACTAATTCAGCGTATACTTCCTAACACTCACCTTATGGTCCTATATCTATATCGATGTGAAAAGCTGCCGGAAAGCCGGCATGTTGTTTATCGACACTTCAGGAACACTTCATATGCGGAATATGGGTTGCAGATTTGCGGCGGGAACTCTGCACACCAGAAAGCAATGGCCAGCAATTATTTGGCCTTGGTATAGACTGGATTTGAACTCCTAACCTCCTTTCTTTTAGCCCCCCGGCCTTTTCAAGCATGCTTCTGGCTTGCCCAACAGCCGAAACGCGACAGGAACGTGACCGCACGTAGGATACCGGAGACGAAAAGCCGTTGATGCGGCATCGAAGTTGAATACGATTGGCTGAAACTAAGTCTATGAGAGGATATACCTCCGGAAAGACATGGTTTTTTGATATCATTGAATTTTTGGAGCAACCGACGCACTTAGAACACCCATTTTTTGGTGAGTACTCTACAATAACTTCCTAAATCTCCCTCCCTTTTCTCTCTTTTTCTCTCTTTTCTAACTTGAATTCGGCCCGATCTCCACAGACATAGTTAATGGGCCTGATATCTGGTTCACAGCAACACAGAGATATATTGTGTGGGTACATGATATGCTGCGGTGCGGCGGCCACAGAGAGAGAGAATGGAGCCATAGCTGTAATATATAGCCAAAACAACATGGCGCTAGCCATGGAAAACCTTGAAAAGGTTGTGGTTGCAGCAAGGTTGCAGCCAACCGGTTGGCTATTTTTATAGCCACTGCTGGAGACCTGCTGGCCTTCATTCCCACGTGATTCAGGGCATTTGTGCCTGTTTACCCGCTGTTATCAATCAAAAAACCAATGATATTGGATTTTTCAATTGATGCCACAGTAGGCCCATCCGGTTTACCCCCTCCCCCTTCTCCCGATTCTGGCAACGGTTCTCACGGCCTCGTTTGGGCTCTTTTGCACCCGTTCCTTCGGCTTTCGGCTCTTGCCCCCCATCAGCAGGATCGGCATTTTACTCTGCCTTTGCCTGACCCCTATCTTTCCATTGGGCTTGATTGCGGCTCCTTTGAGCTCTAGCTGGTACATTCATAATACATATACTCTTAAAACTGCTCATTGGCTCATTTAGACTGTAATCACTGGCGAAACCGCGTCGGAAATCAGTGCATTCGCTCGTTGTGTATCTCTGTCTCGCTGCGGCTTCTGCCCGGCACCCTGACGGCACCCCGGCACCAAAGCATAGATTACTGTATTACTGGTCATTTGTATAAAGCAAATGTGCCCATAAACACATCCCGCGACATTCCTTGTTCAGAATAGCTTTCGGCGACGAAAACTGGGCTTAATTTGTTGTTGCTTGGGTATGATGGTACCCTCGGCACGTGCGGCACCGGCGACCTGGGTCCCAGGGTAATACTTTTCAGGATGCTCTCTGTGGGTTCATACCCGCTGCCGCCGAATACGAATACAATGCGCTACCACATTTTCTTAACCCGGCAACTGCTCGGCAACCGCACCGCTCAGCCCAGCAGTACCTGTGACTGTAACACACAAGCAGATTATATAGGGGCTGCACCGTGACAGCTTTGCCTAAATAATACGGAACACGTCGCACGGAAATATTTTGCTTTTCTTTGAGGCATTGGATCCAGGAGCCAGATATACATCTGGTTATCGCGGCTCCGGCTGGCGC
>JARKIB010000438.1:0-100193 GCA_029378385.1 Mycena metata | reverse complement strand
ATAGCACTTCCATGTGTTAGTTCTAATTAGGTATAAATGATCATGGGGCCTAGAATTGATTCTAGGTCCACGTGATCAGGCGACGATAAGTTTGGGCAAAAAAATGGACTCCCAGCTGATTTGAACACAATATTTTTGAATCCAGTTGCAAGAGCAGAACAAACATGAATCCAACTACACTAAATGGCCATGGTGATTTGATGGTTTAGGGGTCCACCAGCCCAATCAGATCCCATTATCATTGAGTGATGTCCTCCTCAGTAAAAGCTCTTGCTCAGAATCTGCTCTGTTCTGAAACATTAACTTCACTGAGTTTTATAAACAGTATATGAATGATGCTCTCAGGTTCAACTGTGTGAGAAACAAGCTAAAGTCAGTGGGTTGAACACAGGATTCCTTTTTGGGATGACAGATAATACAGACAAATAGGGCCTGATTTAATTTGTTCTCAACCAATATGCCACTTATAAATGCAAGAAAATTTTGAGAGGTGTAGCAAAAGGAGTAGGGCATAGTAATAAATACAAACCAGCACTAATACAGCTGGAATCTCTCATAGTCAAAAAAAGCCCAGTTTCTCTAGCAGAAATGACTTGAAATAAGATCCTTGAGGTCATTTCTCCAGGTCTAATGGCTGGGATACAAGTGTAGTGGAACGGACCTTGGGCAAAATTGCAGTCAATTTTTCTGTGCAGCAGCAGTCAATCTGGACAATGGCTCCAGTTAAAGATCGAAGGATATTGGCCAAGTGAAGGTCCTAGATTATCCCTGGGGTCAGTCAGTCAAGATCCAAAAAAATGTGAGGACATACATAGTGTCTTGAAACAAATTAAAGTGAAAGGTGTGCCAAGGTTTATGAAGGTCCTCAAGTTGATTCCAGAGCGGTCAGATGTGAACAGCATAGAATATGGAGTGAAAGTTGAGCCTAGATTGAATTGAAGTCGACATAAGTCTGTTGGGATTTTATTGTGGTCGGAGTTCAGTCGGTGTGTTAGAGTCACTTGGAGCGAAGAATTTGAAGTGCAAGATCTGGAGTGACGTTGTGAGAGATAAGACTGAAGTTGAATCTGAAAGCCAGCAGGCAATTCAAAAGACCGTACATTCAAAATGGGAGTGGAAGGCTTCAAATGAACTGTGAAAGGTCTGAGGACAAGGAGTGAGAAGTGGGCAGAAGGGTCAGTTAACTGAGAAATTGTGAGAGGAAGATGGAACTTACAGGATTTGGAGTTTCCCAGTTTCTTGATGTTGCTTCCCTCTTGCCCTCGTCTGTTCAAATATGCATGATCATGAATAAGGCTGAACATCAGAATCCCAGGAATCTGAATAATTACCCAATGCACATCAGAATCCTGAGGGTAGGATCCTAATGATCAGATGACCTGAAAATTTGCTTTTTTTGGATTGTTTGGCCATCTGATTTGCTTCCAATTTGCGGGGTCCGCAAATTTGACATTTGCGGGCCCCGCAAATTGGAAAGCAAATCATAAGCAAATAATAAGCAAATTTAATATTTGCGGCCCCCGCAAATTGAAAGCAAATGAGAAGCAAATTCTAAATTTGCTTTCAATTTGCTTATAATTTGCAGGCCCCGCAAACGGTAGTATGCACCCGTGAGATTGACTTACATTTTTTTTGTCCTCGTCCAGCTCACCAGTCCCATTGCGCGCCTCCTTCCACTCTTTCATTGCCAGCTCGTACTCGCCGTCTGCGAGCGTAGTAATCGCCTTCTGTACCTCTGCGTCCTCTGTGCCAAAAGCTCCCGCACGATGGCTGCCCGCGCGTTGATGTGCCCGCGAGTGTTAACCATGTCGGGGTGACGCTCTCCGAACACCTTCTGTATTCTCTCCCGGTGGTCGGGCGCTGCATATAGCACTGAAAGTCGGCGAGCCGTTTCGGCGCTGGGGTTTCGCCGAGTCGACGGAGTTCCTTCAACAAACGGTGCCCATGGGTTCTTCTCGCGCTACCGCCAGTGAGTCCTCGTTGATAATTGAACCAGGCTTTAATTTTCTAACCTCGCGTCAGGAGTAGCGCTCGAGATTCACCGCTCGCACTTACTTTTTCCATCTTGTCCAGAGCATCGCATTTCTCAGCCTTCTCCGCCTCCGTCATATCTTGGTCGGCCGTCTGTGGCCTTTCCATGTCTTTGGTCGGTTCCTCCTTCAAGCTTAACCACCAAGGAAATTTTTTCCACCACGCAAAGAAAAAGTCTGGCCAAAATTCACGTGTGGTGCCAGCTTCTGACGCGTCCATGTACGCCTACAGGTTCTCGTGTAGGAATTCCTCCGTTGGCCGTGTAAGTCGCCTTGGTTGCCCTTTTTTTCGCCGTTCGTCGTCGTCATTCCCAGTTATTTTTTGCGTTGACGGGTGGTCAACATGATTGTAGATTTCCAAGTGCGGAGGTGCTTCAAATTCATTCAGGCCTTCTCACAACCGCGGCAAAACTACGTGTATTCAAGAAGGAGCCGCGACACCTCCGTCGCTCGTTTGATTTCGCCTGTAATTAACTACGTCGCGAATTTTATTTCGTTGATTCCGGCCTCGCCTCGCGGTGACATCAACTCGCATCCTCCGCTGCCATCGACAACGCCTATGTATCTTCCCCCGCCATCGACAAAATCGGTGCATCTCCCTCTAAACCTCCGCATTCTCCTTGTGGTAACGATAGTAAAAGTATGATTTAATGCGCTACAGATGAAAGGCCTTGAGTTCCCAAAAGAAACAGCAAGTGAAATCGACGTACGCGGTTAGTCTGGGCGACCGTTCGCGCCCGCGCTCGCGAATCCTCCAAACTGAGGTCGTCTTTTCTTCGGGGTCGCAACCAAGCGGGGGGTCCTCGTCGAACGGCCGACGCCAACTGAACGTGCCCCAATAGTCCGCAAACATGCAGGTCCAAAAGTTTTCCAAGGGCTTATTCTGCCCGACGAGAAGGCGGAAAGCGGGGGTCCAATCCTCTAACAATTTCTGGCGTCAGGGAGTGAAGACGAATAGCAGCATATATTGTTTGGTGCAATGAGGATGTGATGGATGTGCAAGGACAAGAGAATGTGCGACGAGAGGATGCGCGACGAAGGATAAGAGAGTGCGCAAAGATGGGTCGGTGCACACTATTATTGGTTTTCCAAGTTATTACCTACGGCGCCGCTCACTTGATTGCACGAGGTTTTTAAATTGTTCTATGGCATTGCCGCACGAATGAGAAGGTCGGTTGCAAACGGCGCCACTCACTTGATTGCACGAGGTTTGTAAAATGTTCTATGGCATTGCCGCAATGAGAAGGTCGGGTATTATGTACAATATGACCACGACACGACGAGTTGCGACAGCGGAAGTAAATGTAGTGCGTTCCCCGACATGCGCCGTTGAGGATACGCTATCCCCCCAAACCCGCTCTTTTCTATTGTTCAGGCTCAGTCTTTTTTGGGTAGAGGCACGACGGAAACTCAGTAATATTCAAGCAGAGAGCTACATCAGAGATTATGTAGTTGTACTTCAAAGACTATGTCAAGATGAAGGCGGGTACGCGGAGTTATGTGTGGTGTCCAAGCAATGCGGCGAAGATGGATGACCAGTGGGGAAATGTACAAGAGTGGGATAGGGAGACAAATGAAAATGTACACGAGTGGGATAGGGAGACAAAGGCGACGGGGGATGAAAATCTACATGAGTGGATAGGCAGCTGGGTGGGAAATGTACACGAGTGGATGGGGAGATGTACACGAGTGGATGGGGAGATGAATGGCAAATCAAGACAAGAGGGAGAAGGAGACAGACGAAGCAGAGAAGAGTACAAGTAATCAAGAAAGAGCTGTGAGAGCGATGAACGTGGGACAATATATATGTTAGAACATGACGGAGAGCGATGAGACAGACCCAGAGACAGCTAGTGCGCGGGCAGAACGCCGACGAAGGCCTCGAGCTCGTTGAGATCCTCAGACATCATCATGCAAGCCCCCTCGACATCCCCCATGGCCAACAAGGCATCCAACGCCGTGTCGCGGGTGCTGAAGATCTACTTGTGGCCTGGCACCGTCCAGAACCGACTGTTGAACCCCCGCGAGCCAACTGGGGCGGTGCTCGAGGAAACCGTACGCGCACTCTTCCAGCTCGTCAAGGTTGTTGGAAACCATGAGCGTCCGATTGCCGAGGCGCATGCGGAGCGCTGAGACAGCGTCTGCCCTCCGCAGGAAGATTCGGTTAACGCCTTGCGCAGCCCACAGGTTCCTCGCCCTCGCGGCCGAACTGCGGGAGTCGAAGACCCCAGGCGGCGCCAGGTGTCAAGGGAGTCGCATTGAATGGGGCACGATGAAGACGAGGGGTGGGCGACGACTGTGACACATCGAAGGAACTAGACGGGGTAGTGACCGCTGTATTTGCGGGCGTCGACGGACTAGGTGTGGGCGGGACGAGATGCCGCCGAGTGGGAGGAGAGGTGGGAGGACGTGCCGGCGTAACACCGTGGATGAAGGGGGTGGGCCCGACAGGCAGGGGTCCGGGCACGACGAGAGCCTGCGCGGGAGGCGCCGTCCACGACATACTGAAGCCGGTAGCCAGACGGAAGGGGAGGCAGCCACCGCCGTGCTCCTTGGCACAGATTTGATCCCAGTGAGAGCGAGCGTCGGCCCAGCGCCCGAAGCTGCGTTTGGAGCCGTCGGTATAGTTGTCGGTCTGCATATTTGTGCCATCGCTGGAGCCAAGTTTAGCCTGGGAAACGACGCCAATGGAAAAAGGAAAAGACCTACGGGTGCGTGAAGAAACCGATCCCGCGGCCACGTTTGACGACATAAAACTTTTGAGTAGCCTCCCCAGACAAGGTGTAGAGGTCGTGGTGCTCGGGGGTGTGAGGATAGAGGGGAGGGACGCAGGGCAGACGAACAGAGTCACTTTTAGGTGGAGAGGAATTGGTGGGAGCGTTGTTTTGGGTCATGGTAATGAAGAATGTGGGGTGGTGGTGGAGGACGTAGGTGCCGGTGAGAAAGTAGGCGCGAGAAGTCTTCACATTTTTGCAGTGAGCGCGCGTCGGGGTTAAATAGTATGGAGAAGTAAAAGGTAAGAAGATGTGTGTATACATGGAAGTGCCCAAAATGGAAATGTGAAGTGACTCGGAATTAACCTAGAACGCCGGGCGCTTAGTCGACCTTTGCATTTGCACGCCAACGGATATGGCGTAATTATACCCTAGGTGAGGTATTATCCGTTGTTTCCGCCCTTCCACAGTTTGCTTTGACACCTCACAGACATGCATGGACCTGCCAGCGGGACATCTTTTCAATTGCCTTCCTCCGCGCCTCAATTTCCAGCATCTCCATCTCCCATGTCGTCCGCGTCTAAGCCTAAAATTTCCACTCGTCGAGCTCGACTATTTCTGGGCCTTGTCAGTCGCCATTGTCGGTATGTCCTCCTGCTCTGCGGCTGGTCTGTTGTTTCTCAAAAAATGTGGTCAGAGCCAAGCAACATTGTCAGTACGTCGGCGAGCAGGTTGAACAGCCATGTCGTTTGCAACATGGGGAAATGCCTCCAATGTGGCTATTTGAAGAAGTCTACCAAGGACTCTCGCCGGATAACGATGACGAGCCGATCAATGATTTGGATGTTATGCTGCCACTCGAAGGCGAACTCGAGTACGTCGCTTGATTTTGCAAGAGACTTGGCACTCACCAGAGAGGGACCTCGTAGACTGGTGACATCCGCTACGACATCCGCTATAGCTGAGGACGACGAGCCGATCGACTATTTGGATATGCCGCCGCTGGAAGGCGAACTCCCCGAGTACGTCGCTTACACAGCCGGCAAGCGCCATGACCGCGGCTTCATGGCGTTTGACCGGCGTGGGACCGACACTGGCCATGGCGTTGGCCAGGCGTTGGCTGGGCGTTGGCCAATTTCTTTGTTCTTTTGTTATCGTGGGAATCCTCTTTGTCTTCTATGGCTTGCTCTCGGCGATCATCATGTCGTCATTTTGAACATCTCACCTTCAGCAGTTCTTGTTTTCTTTCCCTTTCCTCCTCTAAAAAAAATGTTTGGAACTTGCAGGAAGCTTATTTTATCAACTCAGTTTCATGCTCTCAAATTTCCCTACATGTTATCGAGAACTGGGGGTTCCGGTGGGCACCTGGGCTCAACCCAGATGCAGAAGCAATCCAATGTGAGACACAGGTTGGAGGAGGCAAAAATCAAGGTATGGTGTTGTATGTGCTCTCTTAAATTTTCTGCAACCTCAGCTGACATTGTTCAGAGTCAACTTACGGCCGTGAAGAGATGTGTGAGACAAGGGTGAGAAAGTTTGTTACGCTTTGTCAACGGCTAAGCCTTCCCACGCTGACAAGAGAACAAAGAAATTGGCCAACGCCCAGCCAACGCCTGGCCAACGCCATGGCCAGTGTCGGTCCCACGCCGGTCAAACGCCATGAAGCCGCGGCCATGGCACTTGCCGGCTGTGTTAATTTTGCAAGAGACTTGGCACTCACCAGAGAGGGACCTCGTAGACTGGCGACATCCGCTACGACATCCGCTATGGCCCGCTGACGATTCGTTCGTGCAAAACTATAGAATCTACAAAGCCTCGAAAAAACTCATCCCTCATCCGTACATCCCAATTCATTTCAATTTTGAATTCAATTGACATGGCGGCAGAGCCCTCTTCACAGCGCTCACCCCCTATACTTTCCACTACATCTCTATCTCGCGCTGTGTGCGCCGTCTATTCAAAATATGTTCGTCTTGAAATGACCAACCTCTTGTCTTGTACCCCAGTAATAAATATATGTGCTGTAATTGATTGACCACTTGCCAACATTTTTATGAGTCGGTAAGAGTCGAATTCTTGTTGTTTCTCAGTCGCAAAGAGTCGCGAATAAAATACATGGCGAAGGTGATGCCATCACCGCCAGTGGTACGCGCCGATGAGCCGATTTCCCTTTTGAGACTTTCAGAGTGATTTCACTTTCCTCCACATTCCACATCGTTACGAGCCGGCGCAGCAGCGCGCACGCGCCCAACTCAATATCCGGAACCTCCCTGGACTGAAATCTAGGGCTGCTAAAAAACTTTTTTCCCTGGACATGGTCTTGCCCGAAAACGGGCCAACTGATCCATGGAGCACTCGAAGCACCTCCCCAGCGCTTTTGGAAACTCCGAGTTCCAGATAATCGCACATGTCTCGAATCCGCTCCGACTTGTACCAGACCAAAGGTAAGGTCCATAAGATGCACTCGCACCCAATCTAGACTGAGCGAAATGGACACAGACTCAACAAGCACAATATTTTATTTTGCTCGAACACGAACATGCCCAATCGGGAAGAACTTCGGACACACGAACACGCCAAAATTTGGCAGGCTTCTGCGCAAATGAAACGTCAATCCCGCATTCACGTCAATGGAAGCCCGCCTCCGACATTTGTCGGTATTTTCCCCGTGCTCGCTCTCAGCACAAAACCAGAATACAAGAAATATTGAATTTTATTGATTCTATGGTACTAGGTCTCACCGTTCCTTTCGACGGCAGCGCGTTGTTTTAGTCCCCGCAACGCCTTCCTTCGGACGGTCCTCTTCGCTCGCCCAAGCTGGATGGACACAACGTCAATGGAAAAATTCAGTGATACCGAACGCGTCGACGCACCTTGGTGTCGTTTTGGGTCCCGCGATGCCAATGCCTTTCTCCGGACGGTCCTCGCTCGCCTTCAAGCTGATGCACACGACGTCAATGGCAAAATTCAGAGAGATCGAGACGCGTCCGACGCACCTCGGGTGTGTTGGGGTTGATATCTGCATCACCACACGACACAATTCAGCTGGATGACGCTGCAGCAACAGTTCCTCTGCGCTCAGGCTGCACTCATTGTCTTGCTTCGATGCGGCGTGTCAATATTCGCTGGAGTAGCGGTAGCCGCCCGGTGCTGCACAAGAGGGGGACCTGGGTCGCGTCTCTGGCGCGCGCGCCTGATTGATTGTACGGTAACCTTGAACCGGTCGGATAGAGCGAGGGTCGGAGGACGAGACCAGGGACCATTGTTTTGGATATGGGTGAATATCGGTGCAGCGCGATTGGGGACAAACATCACGATGGGGTGGGCGGTGGGAATCGCGCTGCCAGGAAGGTACAAGCTATCGTCCGATGAGCCTCGATTGGCAACGTGATGGCCGCTGGCGACGGTGGGTGAAAGTCTTTCCAGAACGTGCGACTCAGAGGGTGGAGCATGTGGTGGTCGTGCTCAGACATTGTCGTGCCTATCCGCACTCGAGGCGGTGATGAGTCATTCAATCCGTCTCATAGAGGTAACATTCCGCCGCATCCCGCTCACCCTCATGCAGTCCTCTCAATTCACCTTCGTCTGGACGACGCCTTTGCTTGGTGCCACCGCTCAAGTACCCACTCCCACCGATTCCAATCCCACATTTTCTTTTTCGACTTTCCACAGGAATCCACCGATCCCAACGCCGCACGCTATAGCGCAGGCTCAGTACCACGCGCGCAATCCTGAGGCCGAGCGGAGTCATGCTCGTGAGCGGATGCGTCGCCTACGGGAGAGTCAACAAGCCCGCGCGATCTCATCTGAACGTCTCAGAGCGACGTGAGTTTTCTCAACCATTCATTCATTCATTCATTCATTCATAGTTCTATTTACGCTGTATCTGGCCCGTGGGCTACGCAGCAGTACTCTACGCTAAGTAGGTAGGAGTTGGTAGGTAATTAACTACTTTGGGTTGTACAGAGACGATTTATCTAGAGGCAAGGCGAGAGATAAGGAAAAGAGATACGTAACATATGGGAAATCGGTTGCGGGACGTATACGTGATGGGGCAACAAGGATTTTCGAGTTGGGGCTGGGCGTGTAGCGATTTGTGGTTGGTGTGAGGGTAAGAGTTTATGGTAGGTATAGGAGTGGATCAGAGGAAACGTTTCGTGTCAGAGATGAACTTCGCGGTAGTTTTGATGACTTTTGGGTGATTCAAGAGGGTGCGCACGTCAACAGCGCCGAGGAGTCCAGCGCTGTACGATGCGTGCTGGAGCGGCGGTCGGAGGTGTTCCCATGCAGGGCAATGAAGGAGGTAGTGCGCGCGCGTCTCAAACGCGGCACCGCAAGCGTCGCACGAGGGGGACGGTGTGAGGCGGCATCGGAAACGGTGGGCGTTGAGCGCGGAGAAGTCAGTTCTCAGGCGCGAGATGAGCGAGATGTCGGCGCGGGGGAGAGATGAGAGATATGGCGGGCGGAGTATGAGTACCGGTGCGGAATTGTCGATTGCGCGCAGCCCGCGTCCGGTGGTCGAGACCTTCCACATGGTGTGCCATTTTTCGAGGATGGCCAGGTCGATTCGCCGTCTGCAAGAGGTGAGGGAGACGGCTAGTGAGGGTGATGGGGGAAGGCGGGTGGCAGATTTCGCAGCGTCATCCGCGTACTCGTTGCCCGTGGTGCCAATGTGGGCTGGGGTCCAGAGGGTCGTGATGCGCAGGGATGGGAGACGGTCCATGGCGGCGCGGACGATCTTGTCAAATGCTATGGCTCGGGATTGGCCAGCGCGCGGCGTGGTGGAGAGAATCCCACGGAGGCCAGCCTGGGAATCAGAGACGATGAGAACCTGGTCCGCGTCCCTGCTCAGAGCCCGCTCAGCAGCTCGCAGCAGACCCTCCATCTCCCCTTCAGCAACCTGGCCTTCACCCAGCGGGACGAGAATGCGTTCAAGCACTTCAAGTCCGGCTACCCGTACCGCCGCACCGCCTGCGGAACCCTCCAACAAGGACCCATCGGTAAACCAAATCTCCGTCGAATCACGGTGATTGGCGAGGTGAGTGTTAAGGGCGGTGATAGCATTCTCCTTTGGCGGGATGTGGGTATTCACTGGCAGAGGTTCGGACCACGGTGGAGCGTAGGTCGGCAGGATGATCTCGAGGCCCAGATGCAGGTCTGTTAGCAGGACGGCTGCATCAGATGTTACGGGGGGGACAGCTGATTGGACTTGCCTGCCGCTCAGAGGCGGAGGCAGCTCTTCAACTGCCCCCCCTCGCCTTCCACGGGCGCCGCTACCCACTGGGTCTGCGCGCGGAGCCGTCGTAACATCGTTGGGGGGGTCGGGGTCTGTGAAAATGTGTTGTGGGCCTATTTGAGATGTGGCTGCATCAGATGTTACGGGGGGAGCGGCAGAGAGAACGTGCCTGCCGCTCAGAGGCGGAGGCAGCTCTTCTACTGCCCCCCCTCGCTTTCCACGGGCGCCGCTACCCACTGGGTCTGCGCGCGGAGCCGTCGTAACATCGTTGGGGGGAGCCGGCTTGCGGGGTCGGATGCGTTTGCCGCGGGGTGGAGCCAGTGCCGGCCAGTGGACGAGGGGAAGGCGTTCAACGTAGTGGAGCGCCGACGCGCGGTGGGTATACTTGGGCGTGTTGAGAATGGCGTCCTGCATTAGCCGAGTGATACCGTGCGAGTCTGGCAACGTGAGGTAGAGGGCAAGACGGTGGAGAAGTTGGGACTCAAGGCGTAGTGCAACTGGGAGGATAGCAGCTTCCTTCTCGAGCGCTGAAAGGGACGCCGTGCGATATCCGCCGGTGATGCTGCGCGCGACCGTCTTGTTGACCCGCTCGAGAGGTTTGAGAGATGACGGCGGGAGTGGGAAGAAAGAGGTGACGCCGTAATCGGCCCGAGGAAAGACGGCTACGCGTGCGAGATCGCGGACTAAAATAGGTTTCATACCCCAAGATGCGTGGGTGAGGGCCATCGCCGCGTTGAGAGCTCTCGCAGCAGACGCTGCACGAGTCTTGATGTGGAGGTCGCCGGTCAGCTTGGGATCGAGCCAAACACCCAGCCACTTGACGGAGGTCGAAGGATGGATGGTTTCGCCGTCGAAAGTGATGCAGTGGGTGGAGAGATCTGCACGACCCGGTGAGTGATGCATCAACTCCGTTTTTGTCCTTTCAAACGTAGCCTTGTCTTCGCGCGCCCATTTTACTGCAACCTCGGCGGCATTGTTGAGGGTGATAACATTGAGGGACGGGGATTTGCTGGCGGTACTGAAGTTTGTGTCATCGACAAATCCGTATCGCCAGCTGAGAGAGACGTTGATAAGTTTGAGTTGTCGGAGGAGGCGGTTGATACCGAGGCCGAAAACGATTACTGAAAGTGCAGAGCCTTGCGGGGCGCCTTCCTCGTTACACATGAATGTCGCTGTATGAACGCCGTCAATAACCACGGTTACGCGGTGATGGTGAAGGAACGACGCGACCCAGCGGATATGCCGCCGGGAATAGCCCAACGCCGCCATCTCGCGGATAACGACTTCATGCGACAGGCGGTTATAGGCCCCGCTGAGGTCATAAAACAAGGTGGATACGGTGTTACCGGCATCCATCTGCGACCTAACGCGGTGAACGTAGCCGTCCACCGCCTGGAGTGTGCTATGACCGGGTCTGCCGCCGTACTGTGCTTCATCCATAAATCCGAGGGACTCAGCTTCAAATGAGATACGGTCGCGGACGAGGCGCTCCAACGGCTTGGCGAGCATGCGGGTGAAGTTCTCGACGGGGCGCCATGCTTTCGTCGAGGTTTTGTTTTTCTTTCCCATTTTGTGGATTGGTGTGGCGGTATTTGACTTGAACGGCGTTGGTTTGTGCCCGAGCTCGACCGAGGCCTTGAATATGGGGCGTATCCAGTCGCGCAGTACCGAGTAGCCTCGCTGGATGTGGCCCATTTGGACTCCAAGACTATCGGGGGCCTTCCACGGGGCGGATGAAAGTATGACCGCGTCGACTTCCGTGTCGGTAACCGGAAAGAAGGGGCGCTCGTCGAGGATCTTGATAGATTCGGCAAGGGATACAGGGTCTGTGTGTGTGGGTGCTTCAGATGTGTCAATGGAGGCAGGCAGGGGATCTTGCCTGTCCGCCGAGGGCGGAAGTCCACGAAGAGGCAGAGCCTCCGAATGGACCCCCCCTCGCTCAGTCCGGGCCACATAATCCTTGATCAGTTGACAATTTTCTTGAGCAGCCCTGAGTTTGCCCGTTACTGAGTGCATGTAGAGCGCCACCGAGGGGCCGTTTACGGCTATTCAAGCGACCCAGTGTACCGCACGGCATTCGACCGCTTCCGCTTCAAGGATTTGCCGGTTGAGTTTGAACACGAGGACGCGATTTTTGTACTGCAGCACGCGACCCCCCAGCCCACGACAGAGGTCAGTGAAGAGGAAATTACGTCGTAAGTCATCTCTATCGCGTCCATCCTCACATGTTTTCCCGCCCTGCGCGCGCCATTTCGGCGGGGGAGGGGGGCAGCAGCCCGCCATTTGGCGTGCGTCGGGCGGCGGGATACACTTTCTGGCTGTAGCAGGGCGCAGCAATCTGGAGGGCACCTGCCTGCTTTGGGAATCTAGCACGTGACTCATTTATCCGCTGAATATTGCCGCGCTGACCCAAATTGATGGCCTGGCGGCCTAAATTTCGTGAGGTGGCTGCCGTGGTGCTGTGCATAGGCGTCCGCGGCAAGCAGGGCACTCAAAGTACATAAAAGATACATAAAACCCCTCGCTGTAACATTTTGCAAAAGGTTTTGTGGCGGTGGCCGAAACGTTTCGCGTAACTTCGGCCTACTGAGGTGTGGGTATGAGTCCTGGGGTGTGGTCAAACCTTCTGTTCGCGGTTAGCGGTGCAGATGCTCTCGCCACCTTGGCCAACTATGTTGTAGGAAGATCTGCGTTACCTTTGGCCCTAACGTGTTCCCTCAGCGGTGTGTACCATCCCTTAGTTGGAATGGGTATGAACTGATTCCGAGAGTTAGATCATCTTGTAGGGTTAGCAGCGGATGTTGTGTGCGTACCTATGATCTCGGGGGTGTTGGTGTGGGCGGCGATCGAGTGGCGGTGTAGCGGATCGGCGCTGACAGAGGATCTCTCGCGTGGGTGTGAGCGCCAAGAACAAACTGCTTGAGAAACTGCTACAAACAACGAATCCGTGTGATATGGAGCCAAAGACGGCATCTCTCGCCGGGCACAGCCACTGATGGCACCCCTAACCTCCTCCCACATGCACCACCCTCCACAATGGCAACGTCCCGACGCCATGGAAAAAAACTACTCTAATCCCTCGCCAACCTCCGCTGCCCGCCTTTCCTCCACCTCCAGCTCCCGCACTAACCTCCCCGCCGCTCTCTCCGCCTCCACCTCTTCCATCTCCACCAACCCATCCGCCCGCCATTCATCCCGGTGCGCCGTCTCGAACTCCTCCTGCGCCGCCTCCAGCCACCCGCCCTTTTTCGGCACGAACGGACGCAACCGCCGAGATGCATACTCCCCATCTAGTAGCACCCCGTCGATAGTTTCCAATTTGTACGAATGAGAAATACGTTCTGCAACGCGAAACGGCGTTGACCAATAGTGGACCAGCTTCCTGAGTGATTGAAACGTCCTGTCCCACTTACTCTCCGCCACCTGTACCAGCTGCCCCCTGCTGAACGAAACCTCACCCGCCCTCGACAACAACACCCTGCGGTCAAATTCCGCCTTCCGCCTCTTCGAATATTTGAGCCGCTCCGCATACGCGTCCAGCCGCTGCTGCGCAACGTAGGCCATGTGCTCCTCAACGTCGCCAGCGGTAGGTGCCTCGACACCCACAGTTAACGGCATCTTCGGAGTACCAACCACGAGGCCAAGCAGTATCTCCTTCGGCGTGAAACCCGTCGACAGTAAGACGCGGTTATTCAGAATACGCACCGCCTCCTCGAGAAACTTTGGCCACGACTTCGGCAGGTCCTTCCACGTCTTCTTATTCCACTCCTCCTCCCCAACATCCGGCGCGCACAACCTTCCCAAGACATGGAGTAGCACCTTGTTCGTGTTCTCGATGAGGCCATTAATCCACGGCGCGTACTTGGCCACGATGTGGTGCTTCACCCCCCATTTCTCGCAGCACGCGTCGACCTTGTTGCAATCGAAATGGGAGCCGCCGTCGGTTTGGAACGTCTCCCAAGGAACAAACATGTCGAAGATTTCGTTCAAAGACGTTGTGGTTGTGTGCCCCGAACCCGCTGTTTTGTACTTGTCTGCCCAGATGTGCTGCGAGCAGACGTCGATGTATACGCCCAAGGTCTTGAACTTCCCAGTACCTTCAGGTAGCGAAAGATAGTCGCCGGCAAGGAGGGAGAAAGGGTGTTGCCGAGTAATGGGATCGAGAAGCGAGTGTAAATGCTTCGGGCCAAACACCTTGCACCGACCGCAGTCGCGAATCGCAGTCATTATCGACGCATCCAACCCTGGGCTGTGGTATTTGTCCATCAATGTCAGCTTCATCGCGTCTCTCCCAAAGTGCCCCCTCGTCTCATGCACCTCCACCGCCTTCCCAACCGCCTCCGCCCGCGTCAGGCACTCCCGCCGCGCACGCGCCCGCACCTTCCTCCTGCCCCCAATCCTCCACAACTTCCCCTCCTCGATCATGTACTGCGAAGCACGATGACGCGCGCGACGACGCTCTCTCGCCGACGTCCCCATGTCCAGCTCAACTATGGCATCGATTACCTCCAGATAGAGAGGCTCGCCTTTGTATCGCTCGCGTAGCGCCATTGTCCCTTCTGGAAGCGCCGCAATTAGGAACAGCTCACCGTCGCCCAACTCCCCCAGCTCCTTTGCGCACCACGCATACACATCTGTCCCCTCCTGCACCGCAAACAAGTCATTCTCCAACCCTGCGCTCTCCTCCCAATCCGGCGAAACTGTCCACTCATGACCGTCCCCCGCTTGCGGCTCCAAATCCTCGAACATCCGGCTCAACACGTCCGCCGCCACATTGCTAGTCCCCTTCACGTGCTTTACCCCAACGATATTGTGCGAAGCGACTCCATGCTTCCAGCGCTCGTGCGTGACCGACTTCTTGCCGCTGAGTAGAACGTCTCGTAGCGCACTGCAATCCGTCTCGATTTTGACCGGCTGTCCCCAAATGACATCGGAGAATTTGTCTAGACAGAATTTCAGCGCAGCAAACTCCTGCAGGTGCGGTGCATATCGCTGTTCCGCCGGGGACGTCCTCTTTGACGCAAACGCGATCGGGTGTCGCCGCACTACCGCCTTCCCTCCCGCCAATATCGTCGGCATCTCCTGCGCCAACACTCCACCCAACCCCGTCGCGCAACCATCTGACGTTACGATGAACGGATGCTCGCCCACAGCCTCGAAGCGCGCGCAAGACCGGCTCTGAGGTCATGATGCGCTTCAAGCCCAAGAAGCAGCGTGTATGTTCGTCGGTCCACCTCCCTTCCAGCGAAAACGCCTTCATGATCGACCTGTACTTGTTCTTCGACACGCCCGCCGGCATCTGTACCGCCCCGAGCAGATCCCTCAGCGCCTTCTCCTTCCCAACGTAGTTCTCAACGAGGTCCCGATAATATTGTGTGAGGCCGAGGAATGAGTGTAAGCTCGACGCGTTCGTCGGCTGCTTCCAGCGGGCTATGGTCGTCAGCTTGCGCAGGTCCGGTGTCACCCCCTTCGGCCCCACCGTCGACCCCGCAAATACGGCCTCCGTCATAAAGACCCGCATCTTCGACGCCGAAAGGGATAGCCCGGCCTCGCGAATCCGCTCGAAGATCACCCTCAATTGCCCAACATCCCCTCGAAGCTGTCCGCGCCCGCGCCCCCATCGTCCACAAACAACTCCATCACTTGCTTCACAATGAGGTCCCACAACCTCTTCGCCACCTCGTCCCCAAACGCCGTCGGCGCGTTGCGTAATCCGAACGGCATCCTGCAGTACGCGTGGTATCCGCGCCCGGGAACCCATACACACAGGTACGGCTGCACCTCTTCCGCCACCTCTAGCGCGAAGAAGCCAGAAGCAAAGTCAAAGACGGACACGTACTTGTGTCCCGACAGCCGACGTTGCTTCTCCCGAATATCCCCCTGCGGCAGCGGAAAGACCGACAAGTATTCGTTGAGCTCGGCGAAGTTCCCGCAGATCCTCCACGACGGCGGCGCTGGCTCTCGCGGCGGCCGCGGCGGATCCTTCGGCGGCAAGTTGGTGCTCGGCGCCATTCCCCCAGCCACATTGCCCCTCCACCTCATGCACGAGCTCATTCATCGTCATTCCCTGTCCATGCTCCTTCTCAGCCAGCGATATTGGACTGACACATTTCACGTCGACCGCGTCAATACGCCGCAAAATCCCCGCGGTCACCAGCACGTCCACCTGCGCGTTAGCGTCTATGCTCTGCGGCAGAGTCCAAGGGCGCTGATGCACGACGCCAGTATTGAATCGCGCCTCGGGCGGGATCTTGGGCGCATACATCGCGCCAGGGACAATGTTCACCTCTCCAACAGTCAACGCAAAAATATCCGCGAATCCCCCCAGGAACTCGCGCACGATCTCGCGCTCGCGGTCGGACAAGTCGGTGCCGATTTGAACGTTCTCCAAGATTTTCGCGACGCGCTCGGAATTGAATGGGTCCGTGGCTCTAGTGTATATGTTGACGTCGTTGTGTACGTGTGCGACTTGGGCAATGGTGTTAGTTCTGACCCAAGGCAGCAGAACTTCAAAAAGGACTCGCCTCGCGGGGGGAGTTGCGGACAACATACCCCCCGTAGGAGCTTCGCGTAAAGGCGCGTCGCCTGTCTCCTCCTCCCCCTCGGGCTCTAGCGGCTCTGCCGTCCTGCAGCGTATTGTGTCGGGCTTGTGTACATATTCGACTTGGTCGGCGTGGTCAGCGACGATCCAAGGCAGCAATATTTCAAAAAGTACTCGCCTCGCGGGGGGAGTTGCGGACAACATACCCCCCGTAGAGGCTTCACGCGTCTCAGCGCAGCCGGTATCTCCACCCTCTCCCTCATCGTCCTCTCTCCACTCCACCTCCACCTCTTCGTCCATCATTGCGTCCTCAACCATCTCGTCGTACTCCATGTCAGAAATCGGGCAAACTCTCCAAGAAGTAATCGAGACTCGCCTCGCGGGGGGAATCTCTTGCGATTTCGCCCCCGGTGCGGTCTCCCGCGTCATCACCTGTACGGTGGAACTCTCTTCGACAACCCCTGCTCCCTTATCCCCTTCCTCCTCGCACAACTCCGTCTCGATCCCCATCTCACGCCCCCCGTCATCGCGCTCCGTCGCCATACCACCCCCCGTCTCACCTTCCCCGTGTTCATCTCCAAGCAGTGTCCCCCCGTCCAGACCACTCGCCTCAGCGCCAAGCTCGACGATAACGGCACCTGTCGGAATAGCTGTGTCAACGTCCTCGACAGCGGCAACGTCCGGCACTCGCCTCGCGGGGGTAGTTTCCGCCGACTGGACCCCCGTTGAGGTTCCGCGAGTCTTGCGTCTGCGTACCCGTTTCTCCCCTTTGCGTCGTCGCCGCTCCTTCTTCTCCATCCGCTCGCGCTCATCAACGACCTCAGATTTGTGTACGTGAGTGTTTTCGGGATTGAAAAACTGTGGGACTCGCCTCGCGGGGGGAATCACGTGCGACTTCTCCCCCGTTGAGGCTCTAGGCCTTGCTGTGTCTGCAGCGTCGTTCTCCCCTTTCTTCACCCCGCCATTCTCGTTCGTAATCGTTGCTGTCCGACCTCCCGCATCCAGCGTAACAACATCCTTCCGCATATCGTGCACAACGCCGAGCGCAGCCTGCATCGGCTTCGATAGGAGGAACTCCCAACTTCCTCCGCTGTCGAACACCTTGAATGCCCCCTTCGCCTTCACACCCTCCACCTCGATCTCCCCTTCCCAGTGCGCCTTCGACGGCATGATCACGCCATTCGCCAACTGCAGCTGCTTCGTCGGCGGGCTCGTCTTCCCCAAACGACCCCGCACCTCCTCGAAACGTCTCTCGTCCATCACACACACCATCGCGCCCGTGTCAAACAGCGCGTACATGCGCACAATCTCTCCTCGAGGGCCGTGGATGTGTATCCAATGCTTGAAAGGTGCGCTAACGCACATTTCACGGGGATCCACCGAGTACAGGTCAACAATTTTTAATTCGTGTGACGAAGTACAAGATGTAGATCCCCGACCGCCAATAAGGCCGGGGTCCGGGGTAACACGTAGGCCTACTCGCGCACCCCTCGTCAAAAACCCGGGCCGGCAGCAGCACCCTCCTCCGCACTCTCCCCGTCCCACCACGGTCCACCCTCCTCTACCTCCGCGACCTCGTTCACCTGCGGACGCTGCGCTCCTCCTCCTCCCAGCCACGACCCACAAACCACGCGGAAACGCGTCTCCAACTCAGGCAATGCCGGACGGGTACACGCCCCCCTCACATGGAGCATCCCGCACGTCCAGCACTCCCCCGTCCCCGGCGCTGCGGTTCCCGGCGTCAAGGGATATCCACATTTCTCGATCGCCAGGTTGTCGTGGTGGATTCGACCGTTACGCGCGCTCCACTGCGTCTTCTGCGTCTCGTACGCGGTGCGCCCCTCCGCCGTATTCCCCGCTCGGTTCGCGATGATCGTCGCGAGCAGCGCACGCAGCGCCACCTTCTCCTCCTCGGTCGGTACCTTGCGGCGCCACCCTCCTGCTTGCGCTCCACCTGCTCCCGCAACTCCACCTCCGCGTCCCACTCCCCCGCCCACCTGACCGCCCCCACGCGCCCCTCCTCCCACCGCAGCCCCCACTCCCGTTGTACCGCCTCCTCGTCCCGTCCCTCCACCTGCCGCGCCCTGCTGATTCTGCACGTCGCGCAGCGCGATCTTCGCCGCCGCAAACTCGCGCTCGAGCGCCTCGATCTTCCTGCGCAAGCCATCCTCCTTCTGGTGTTCGCCGACGATGTAGTCAACAACGTGCTCGGGGACGTCGCGCAACGCCTCCACCATCGCGCCCCAGTCCGCAGGTACACCCCCTACCGCCGTACGAATCTGCGTAGGTAACGCCGCGTGGAACGTGAACAGGCCCGCGTCCTGCAGCTCCGACGCGCGCACGTCCTTGACCTTCTCATCCACCCTCGCTGCGAACTCCTTCAACACCGGCACCTCCACTCCCTTCACCTCCACTGTCTTCTTGGCAACCTCCGCGAGGGAGATTCGCATACCCGAAATCTCAGCCAGAAGCTGGAGTCGGGGTGTCTCTACCTCAACGGGCACCGGATATCTCTTGCGGAACGAGCGCTGGAATTGCGCCCACGTCTTCCTCTCTGTGTCGTCGTCGAGGTTCCTAAACCATTTGAGTCCTGGCGAGCCCGACTTGAAGCGGTCCGCGACGTCCTCCATAATCTCATCCTCCGGCGTCTTCGTCTCCCGATAGTGCAGCCTCAAAAGGCGCAACCACTCCTCGCCGTCGACTTTATCGTTGCTGGAGCCGTTCCACGCGGGGATAGACATTCTGGAAGTCGTAGGTCTTTGCTTTATGGGAAGGGTAATCGACACTGATACCGGCGCTTTTTTGGGGATAATAACAGCGGCGGGGGCCAGTACAGTCGCGAAGGAAGGTGGCGATGGTGTCAAAGGGGATAAATCACTCCCGGACGCCGTAGCAAAGTCCAGGTACGTCGCGCGGAGTAACGGCGAAGACGGTGATGACGCGCCGGCCGGACGAACGATGCGGAATGGGCTCGATAAAGGGATATTAGAACTCGGGGAGGGGTTTAGCTCCAGCTGCCTCGCTGCTTCTGCAGCGCTAGTGCCAGATAAGGTGTTCACGCGGCGGCGGCGCAAAGTGTCGTCGTAGGCCACAGGTTTTCTCTGTTGAAGCTCCAGGGTGTTCTCTAAGCTCTCAAAACTCTCTCTGTACTCTTCTCTAGATCTCTCGTCTCGGGGGCGCCTCTCAAGCTCGAAGATGTCGCCTCAGGAAAAGCGGCCGTGGGGTGAGGATCGAGTCGGTCGATGGAAGATCTGAGCGCGTGGACTCGAACGCACTCCAATCACCACTATGGTGTGGGCGGCGATCGAGTGGCGGTGTAGCGGATCGGCGCTGACGGAGGATCTCTCGCGTGGGTGTGAGCGCCAAGAACAAACTGCTTGAGAAACTGCTACAAACAACGAATCCGTGTGATATGGAGCCAAAGACGGCATCTCTCGCCGGGCACAGCCACTGATGGCGCCCCTAACCTCCTCCCACAGTGTGCGAGATTACTGAGCCTTGACGATGCGTCGATGCCATTGACGTGCCGATTCCTCTAATCCGATATCGTGAGTTGCAGGTGCAAAATATTCGCGGTTTAAATATTTGTGCACAAGAATGCAATGTTTTCATATGAGTGGAATTGTGTTGGTTGTCAAAAGGATACTACGCTTTCTAATGAGAGGTCTGGTTGTAGTCCGAATGAGTAGTCCGAACTAGTAAATTGTGAGAATTTGTGTCGTAATTATCGGGCCAGTAATGAAGCGGCCCTTTCCTTCTCTCTGTCTTGATCTGCAGCGTCTTTCTTCTTTGTCTTCTTCCATACGTCTTCTGGGTGCTCTATCCTCTTTCTAACCGCTGTAGTGGCAGTTGGAGCTTTCTTACTGGCAGCCCTTCGGATCGCGGCTTCCTGCGTACTAAGTGTGAGTCTACGCGGTGGAATGGACCAGATTGTGCCTTACTTTCGTGTAGGAGTCATCTAGGAGAGTGAGGGCGTGCAACCTGCAAGTCATTTTGATACCCCCGTTCGCGGTTTGAACTACCACCAGGGATGCCTGAAGCTCCACTATGTCGCCGATTTTAAAGGCACCGGGAAACCAGCTGGGGAAAGTCATCCTGCTAGGCTTTGAGGTTAGTTGCGGCTGCGTGCTGTCTGTTGTTCTCACCCGTCAGAACGATCACTCAGTTTCCTATAGTATTTGACCACATTGTCTAGACCGTGGAAGATTTCTCTTGTCGACATTCTTTCCAATACGCCCAACGGATCCACGCCTTGCTCGAAACTCGTGCTTTGTTCGTGCGGATGGTCCGACCTCATGGTGAAGATTCTATTGCTGGTGGCCAACACTCTTCCGAAGTGACCAGTTTGCATCACTAGCCTCTGTATCGATTGGCCGCCAAAGAACTGCTGGAACTTGTCGTGCGATGCTTCCAGTTTGGCTATGGCATCTTCGAATGTTTGTGAGTTTAAGCCTGAAATCTCTGCTCTTTGCCCCAGTCTGATTGCTCTTCTGGCCTCCAACCTTGGGATACGGGTTACGATGATGCAGCAAAATTGTGCGAACATTATTCGGTAAGGACTCACTTTCCCCTGTTACCGGTACCAAGCTGATGTTTGACAGTATGCCTTGAACTGCGAACACTACCTCGTCGAGGTATCCATCCTCCTCGCAGGGTATGCATAACTTCCAGGATTTTCTGCAGGCTCCGCATTCGGATACTGTAGCATAATCAAGCTGTTGGTGTGTCAGCCCTGGTGGCTAGTCCAGACTTCGATTGCTTACTTCGAGATCTGCAAGGTGCTGAAATACTGGATTGTAATCTCTGCCGCGAGTGCCCTTCTTTCCCTCGCCTCTTTATCCAGGGCGATGGCTTGATATTGTTAGTTGGCCGGTCGGATCCGGTTTGTAGACGTGCTCACCTGCCCCTTGTTTGTCGTAGGACTGGTCCATTCTAGGGAGTGAGCATGCCTCGTATCGGAGCTTATCTCTTTGTTTTATAGCTTTTCATTGGTGGCGCTCGCATGGCCGCGTACCCAGCTGTGTGGAGGATTATATTGGGATTACTGCGGCACTGTGGATGTGATTCAGCTGCCGACTTTGTGCCGACTCGCGCTAGCGCGTCGTCAGCGTTTCTGGATTCTCGACCGACTGGTTTATGTGTTTCATTTTCGAGCGCGTGTCAGCGCCGAGATGCTGAATCCTTGTTTTGCAGGCGGAGGCCATCCACGCGTGCGGTACTCAGTCTTCAATTTATCGCATATCTCGGGCCGCATTATGCCGCGGCTAGCGCGCGTTCAGTTCGGCGTCCATGATCCTAATTCAACCGTACGGGGGTGGCATGTACGCGAGTAGGCGGCAGCCCTGCTAGTTTATAAGCGGTGTCGCCGTTTGGTGAAGGGTGTTCTACTTTGTCTCACCACTCTGCACTCTAGATATTCTATGAGGGCGGCTACAAGGTTGGTGTTCTGCTCTGTATGTATGCGTGCTTAGGCGACAATCCAGGAGGTCCTCTAGTCCTGTGAAGAAGACCGACGTGAAGGTAGCTTTCGACGACGAAGCCAGAGAATCGTAAGTTGCGCTGTTGTTTTTGTGTGGGACCAAGCCAAACTGTTTGCCAGCGACGATGGTGTTGTGATTGATAAAAGGTGTGGAGGGGCGAACTCCTCAGCTTACTGAGGTGGCCAGTGTCCAGCTGACTACCTTGGCAGTGAAGTGACCGTCGATGAGGACTCTGACGGGTGAGTGCGAATTAAAAATTCCTGCCTTTTTCTACCGTTGACTTTCAGATAGATACGAGGCGGACTTTATAGACGATAGGTTGCGCTGCTTGCATTAGGCTTTGCTTTTGCTAACAGGATTCTAGGGAGCTCGGGGAAGATAACCACTTCGGAACACCTGATCTGTGAGTTGGAGGTCGAGAAATAGGCCTTGTTTTATCCCTCTGATTCTTGCACTTGTAGCACTCCTCCACCTGCAGAGCAGGTCCGGGCTGGTCGAACCCCATGGTAAGCTGCCGGACATAAGGTGGGCGGGCACTCCTGATGATCTTGCAGGCCGCATGTATCTTCAGGGAGCGTGATCGAAGTGGATTCTAGCGAGGAGTCAGCATTTTTTTTTTTTTTTTTTTTTTTGAGGAGCCAGCTAACCGATGTACTCGCAGAGACATGGAGGCCATCGCCCCCGACGACAGGTGAGCTTAATCCATCTGGTTTCCACGCATTTTCTTAGACCGCGTGCAGCATGTTTCGCCGTCCATCTGGTGTAAAGGCTACGTGAGTTGATCTTTCCTTTTCTCTTGAAGCCTACGTTTGACGGTTGTTTCTGGTAGTGCTCTCCCACCGTCTCTGGTGACAAGAAGGTAGTAACCTTGTACCTGGCAGCCACTCGAGTTGAAATGTTCTTTCTGGTAAACGATCTATTGCGGAAGCAACGTCGAGTGCCTCTGCCGTTCCTGCTAAGAAAGCTCGCCATGGCGAAGCTGTTTCGTCTTCGTCTTCAGGGTGGGTGCGATTCAGCACCGTGTATGTAACTGTGCGTTCAAAGCTCTTTTCCAGGCCAGCGGACTCTGCTGCTCAGGGGCAGCTTTCGTTTGACCCAGACGCGATGGCCAGGTTCGACCTTTGCCATCTATAATGATCTATTCTGTCTCAAAGGCTGATCGGCGTCTTGATGCAGGTTTATGACCAGTTGGATGGAGCAGTTCATGGCTAAGCAGGGAGTGCGCTCTCAGCCTGTTACGCCTGCCAAGCCTCCTAGGGCTGATTTTAATCAGCTGGAGCTTGCTAGAGGGCTAGCCGCATCGCGAGCCGAACAAGCGTACATCAAATCTGTGGCTGAACCGTGTTGTTGACGCTCATAGTTGCGTGACCGTCCAATAGCAAGACTGTTCGATCCTCCTCACCTGGGTCCAAAATGCGAGACGCGCCAAGATCTTCTCCTGTGTGGGACATTGAAGAGCCTTCTGAAGCTCAAGCCACTTCCTCAAAATCCAGTCAGGTTTAATATTTTGCAGTGATCCCGACGCTCCTTGCGGTGTTGATGACCCGGATATTCAAGATCCCGCCCTCGCCGCCACTTATCACAGACTCCCACCGTTGCCGTGAGTCGAATTTGTGCTTGCTTTGTTGGAATTATTGTATTAATTTTACTTAGAGCAGGTAGAAGGATACTTCCGGCGTATGATCCTTCTAGAGCGTCAGGAGGGTCCATTGAGTCCGATACTAAAGGTGGCAGAGCCAAGTTCAGTTCGTGGAGAACCCATATAAAGTCTATGCTGGCGAGGTATTTGTATTCATCTAATTATTTTCGGTGTTTACCTATTCGCTTACCTGCATCAGGAACTGCATTGGCACCATGCTCTTCGTGGAGTGCAAGCCGAATTTTATTAATCCTTCCCGGGTTTCCCCTCTCAGTCTATCTCGTCAAGCCGCCACCGGACCTTCTGCAACTCAACGCCTCCTGTACGACGGCCAGATCGCGGTGTGCTTGTCCGCGGTGTTCTGCACGGATTCCGTTGTGGTGTCCGCAGGCAAAATCGGAGGTAAATCTGAGCGCATGCGCAAATGGCTTTCCGGCATTTTCCACAATCAGGATTGGGAGCGTTTCGAATCCTTGATGTGCTTGGTGTTTGGGCAGGATGTTATGTACGCGCAGATCAGCAACAAGAAGGCCATATCCTTCCAGACTATGATTAGTCCTGAAGGCGCGGCGACCGTTGAGTGTGCGTCGTCCGTTCAACCTTCCCTCAGAGGACTCATCGTTTTCAGCGTGGGACTCTCGCTTCGACAAGAACGCCCCATCGGACATGTTTAGTCCCATAATTCCGAAGAAGACTACTCCTGTAAAGGTTAAGACCCGTACCGTCGGACCAGGCACCCCATCTAAGACATTACTCTCCTACAACGAGCACCGTAGGTCTTTGTTTCTCTGGGTGGTTGGCAATGTCTCATTTTCGTTCGCCTGTCTTTAGTGCCCGTTTATGACGCCAGAAAGACACTCTTCGACTTCGAGTTCGATCTGCCGCGGTTATCCTCCGTTCTCCCTCCCTTCACCGGCGAGATACCATTTAGCTCTTTTGTTGTCGTGGGATACACCGTGTCCGCTTACAACGGGGTGCTGGGAGGTACAACCGAGCGAGTAGTGCATCTTGGTTGCAACATCGTCTGGGCGATAGTCTGTGGGACGCCTACGCTGCGCAAGTAGCGTGCTGGCTTGTGTTTGTGGACGTCGTTGTGTAACTACCCCAACTCATAATATATATTTATTTATTCGACCCATTACCTTGTTTCGCGAGCCAGCTCTACTGGCAAACACCTTTTACGCTCCTACTTCGGATTCCTGACTGACTTACTGCATCTTCCGGAGTCTGTTATTTTTGCTTGCTCCCGAATGGTGCATGATACGAATTGTATTGTGGTACCTAAACATAAAGGAGTGTATTCGATGGCATAAAATGAGCGACTCGATGTATGGGAATTTAGGCGAAGGAAATGTGGGAGGGCATGTGGGTTAAGCGACATACAGACTGACTGGCATGGGAAGCATATACTAGCATGTGATACATCGTGCTAGCACAGCTCTAAGACACGATCTCCTCTGAGTTGAACTGTATTGGAAGTGCAAGGTCGGGATCGTCCATTGACTCTCGCAAGTATTGTAGTTTTGATAACATTTCACATACGATTTGAGATTTGAGTTCGTCACCATCTGAAGGTCGACTCCGTTAATTTGGATTGCGAAGGGTGCAAACTAGACCCACTGGTGCGGTCGTAGAGCTCGTCCAATTGAGTTCTGACCGATCTGACGGCCACATCGATTGCCGCGAGCTGGACGTTACAGCTAAAGTCGGAGCCGAAGGCGCGGATAAAAATTTCTTGTTTTGGAATGTTTTCAAATAATTGTGAATATCTCGGTCAGTTTTACACCGATTTGCATAGAAACTAGGTAGATATACTCAGGGCATTCATGCGCAATTAGTGATAGAGAGGAATGTTCGAAAATACTATGTATTAGGTAATCTGTGTTTTCAGGGTATTTTCACGCAAATCACCATTTTTACATGTCTAGAACATGTCCCAGGGGCACAATATTTTGTGCGGAACAACATATGTACTTAGGTGACTATGTGGCATAGCCAAAACCGCATGGAATGCTCGGATAAGTGTGATTCTCACAGGATCTTCAGATGCAAGAAAATGCTGAATGCCTTCAATGCAGCTAGAACTGGAATGAGATTATGTGTAGTTTTAGCTCTGTCACATCCTTCGGTCGGTATGAATATCAGTCCTAGTAAAATTTTAGGCCTCTGTGACATGTTCTAGGCATACAAAAACGGTATTTTGCGTGAAAATACCCTGAAAACATAGATTACCTAATACATAATATTTTCGAAAATTCCTCTCTGTCACTAATTGCGCATGAATTCACTGAGTATATCTATCTAGTTTCTAGGCAAATTGGTGCAAAACTGACTGAGATATTCACAATTATCTGAAAACATTCCAAAACAAGAAATTTTCATCTGCGCCTTCGGTTCTGACTTTAGCTGTAATTTCTGCGGGTTTTCGTGGATAATTAATGGAAAGCATTTGGTGGTTTGGACGCTCTCTTGCCTTCGAACTCAGGTGCTCTTTCTATCCCCTCCGGTGTGTATACGCTCTCCGGACGGTATAGTTGGCGTACGGGATTGGGGCGCGTGTGATGCTGCATTTTGATGCATCTTTCGCATACAGGGAGCGGGTGGCCGTCAAAAAACGGGAACACTATGTCTGCTCCGTGCAGTAAGCAACTTCGCGAGTGCCCGTCGGTGTATTCCTAACTCACTCTGATTGGGTTTTGCCATGCTCCTTCTCTTCTTTCTACCTTCTGTCGCCATCACCACTTGAAGCCACATGGGCGGTCCTTTATCGTAAACTGCTGAGAAGTCTTGTACGTTGTTGTAAAATTCGGTCTTGGTGTTGTCGAACAGGAACAGTGGTTTGCGGTCGCAGCTGGCTCTCGCGTTCCTGCAAGTCCTGCACGCTGGGTGATTGTTGTCTATGATGCATTTTCGAGGGACTGAGCATGCATTACATCTTTTACATGGCTGTGAAGATATGGGTTTTTTATTTGACACTAGCGGAGGGTTCGATGCACCTGAAGATTGACCTTGTTCCATTCCACCAGCTCGCCCGAGCCCACAAGATGGCCATCTACATGCGTGCGCACCATAAGCTGCGCTACTCGGGTCCAAAAGGCTGTTTCTTGATTCGAGCTCTGGGAGGGCGCAGACAGATTGGCGCCCAGGTGGACATGGATGTTCGAGGACAGATGTCCCATACCCCACCTCCGGCCGATTGATTGGATCATATGCGTCGAGAATGGTGGGTGTCGTAGGGAGGAACTCGAGTCACAAGGTGTCACAGCGCTGAATGCAATGGTACAGATCATACGCGTGTAGGTGTAACGGCATGAATTGATCCGAATATTACAATATATATAACCTTTGCAGTACTCATTTGTCGCCATATTTGAATGCCCTTCCTACTGAGTTCTAACACCGGAGGTGCGTGATGACTCTTTGGTCGTCAAATTTCTTCCTGATTGTGTTCCGCCGGGCATTTCAGTTCTCTCCAACTTGTATTTTATGCCCCTGCTCGGCGCAACTGCCCTGCTGGTGTATATATACTCCTATTGCACGGGACCCCCGTAGTATGTGGGAAATTGCTCGCGTGCCTCTGCACGCAAGCATGTTGGCTGTCGCCACATGCAATGAAGCTCCAGGCTGTGGCCTGGAAAGCCACCAGACGCGTGTACATCTCGCGGATTGTAAAATGGTTTGCATGTCATGCGCACTTCTATGCTGCGAATTGGAATTGGAATTGGAATTGGAGGTGGAACTGGAATGAATTGAGAAGAGCAGTCGCAAAGTATTGTGTTTGCTCAGCTACAGGCCAGATCCTTTGTCGGAGGAGGGCAGCACCTGTTCGATGCCGAAGACATACGGGCTTATGTTACTGATAATAATGGCCATTCACTGCGGCCCGGCGACGTGTACTCCTCCGAATTTCAGTGTGGAAGGGGTCTTAAACAGACACTCTTCCTGTATCGTGGCATCTCTTCCGTTGTCGCTAATATACAAGCATCTAGCAAAGCACGAGCTGCTTTTACTAGCAGGACGTCACTCCATGCGGGTACCGCAGAGTACGCCTGTGGCGGTATGCCGTTTTTTATTCTCCTTGCATAGTTGTGAGAGCTGTGCAGATGTGTTCACCGTGTTCAAGCTCGTACGCTCTAAAGACCGCGACAACGTGCCTGTCAAGCAAAAGCACAAACCCTGGACATCAGAAGCCAGAATAAATTATGAGACCATGGCACTACGAGATCGGGTGAGGCTGCTACGACTACTCAGACGGCAGCAGAAGAGCAATTACCAAGCTCCCTTTCCCCCACTTCCTCTGACCAGTCACGGCATTGCTCGCATTGCACATCGCTATTGCAAATCTATTTCACCAGCTAGGTTCGTTGAAGCTGGATGCGCAGTATGCGGATGTTTGGTGCCTGTGAGAGAACTATCTCCGTTGCATCTGTTCACTCAATATCTAGGAGTTCTTGAACGTGCTGGTGTCACTCGCAAGGAGAGGCATTGTGCAGATGAGCCAGTGGAAGAGCTTCCAGGGCCTGTGCTGGCAAGCGGGTGCAATACTGTCTGCATGGTGTGCGAGATTGCACTGGTTAATGGAAAGATCCCAAAGAATGCCCTTGCACTGCACAATTGGATTGGGACGGTTCCTCCCCAACTCCAGGGTCTTAAATATGCAGAAAAGATGATGATAGCCAGAATTAGGCACAATCACTGTGTAGTGAGGGTGCATTCAGGACGTGTTAAAATGAGTGCGAATGCCATAATGTTCACCCAGCCGATTGTTAAGGTCTACAACAAGCTTCCTCCTTCGCGAGACGAGATGAGTGAAATACTGGCTTTCATTTACATGGGATCTACCCCTCCAACTCCTGAAGATTATGATAGGACCCCTATGCTAGTGCTAGTGCGAAAAAGTAAGGTCCTGGCTGCTCTTGAGTGGCTGAAGCTAAATCACGAAGGCTACGAGGATTTAGAAATATCTCACGAGAACCTTGATACATATGCTGAGCGCGACATCCCGGTAACAGTGGATTTTAGAAGGAGCGAGCAACACCCAGAGGATTCTCATCCTACATCCGCACGCTCCATAGACGATGACGGGGAAGAATACGGTGTAGAGACAGGTGAATGTCCGTTTGCAGTGCATGGACTGACAGGAGAGGAGTACAACAGAGCGACACTTTCCACTCTTAAACATGTTGCCCTGGAGCATATAATGCGCAAGGGAAAGGTTCTTGGTATAGGCCGTTCAGAGAAGCCAGTTAGTATGTATGATGTCGTAGAAGCCTACCCTTGCATGTTCCCCTGGTTGTTCCCCTATGGAGAAGGTGGTATAGGGCACTACAGTCACAAACACAAGCAAAGTGACCAGTCCAGGAAGCAATGTTTGCTGATGTACCATGACAAGCGATTCCAACTTGATACATATTTCCCTATGATTGCATTTAACCACGAGCAACTGAAATCATCGTCAATTGGCATTAGGCTCTTGGCCTAAAGGTCAAAGTTTAAATCTGTCAAGGCTAGATTGAATGCTCTAAACCCGGCAGTTGCCGGTAATATAGCGGCCAGGATGGCAGCTGGTGAGCATGTTCGCCCTGCGAATGATGCCGAGCAGCTGTGCTTTGATGTTGTGAAAGATCTTGACATGGTTGCTGGGCATGTCAAAGGTTCGATGATGTCAAAGAAGTACATGCGAAATGAAATATGGTCTATGACCTCATTCTTTAACGCACCCACATGGTTCATAACGTTGGCATGGGCCGACATGTTGCATCCTCTTGCTTTGTATTATGCTCAAACTGACACTGTGTATAGGCCTGGTCTCCGTACAGCGACTGACCGATATCATATGATGTCGAAAAAACCCGTTTCGGCTGCCAGATTTTTCCGTTACATGGTGGATACCTTCATAACCGATGTGCTGGGGTGGAATTGCGATGGCGGGGGTCTGTTTGGAGTTCCACAGGCTTACTATGCTACCGTGGAACAGCAAGGAAGGCTAACTCTGCACCTGCATATGGTGCTGTGGATATTGAATTCTCTTTCCCCTCAGGAAATTAGAGACCGTATCATGGAACCTGACTCTGCATTTCAGACTAAACTTGTGCATTATCTCGAGTCCTGCCATCGAGCAGAGTTTCCGATGGGATCTCTTAGCAATGTTGAGGCACATTTTAACTTAAATTTGAAGGCTGAGTCCAAATGGGAGGGAATTCACAACTACATGCCTCCTACTCACACTTTGCCAACTTGTCCTCCGCGACCGTGTCGGGACATTGGGTGTAAAGAAACGTGCACCAGATGTGTTCAATTTGCTACCTGGTGGAAGAGCTTTATTCTTGATACCGAGGACCTGGCACTGAGAACAAATGTGCATTCCCATTTCTATTCGGTTGATGACGAAGAGCTTGATCGAAAGAAGAGAGACTGGAGGGTAAGCGGGAAACCAAATGTGGGAAGGTGTACTAACACCCGTAGGTCTAACATAAAGCCTTCTGCGTAGGCTGTAGCCATAACATCGGATGCCTTCCACAGCAGCTGTAGCCACCCCCTGGCTACGCTCTCCCATAGCTCAGTTTCACTTACTATGAGCCGACCGCCTGCCCGGCGCACCTCCTGAAGGTTCTCATGATGAAATAACTCTCCTGCTTAATTGTATATTAATTCTAAACATGATTTCTAAAGCCGTTAAACAAGTGGAAGTTACTGATGTCCCAAAAAGGCAATTTCCATTAAAAAAAGTCTACCATGCTACGCGTCCTACGTGTCCACACTATCCAATTAACTACTCTCCCGTGTCTAACTAGACTTCTGTGCCTTGCACGCCCTCCATCCCTCTAGACGCCTCTGCGCCCTGCACATCCGCACCCTCCACCCCTGTCGATGCCTCTGCGCCCTGCGCGTCCTCCACCCTTGTAAACACCGACATTCCCTCTATTAACAGTGCGTCTTCACGAACCGCCATGCGTACAGCAGTTGCCGCGGAAGTATCCCATGCCCCCTTGAACTTGCGCGTGATTTCACGATGCAGGGAGGCTTGATGCGCCGCGTATGCCTTGAGTCCTGAGGCCAGCTCCCGTGACACCTGAGTGCAGCTGCTGTGCTTCGACTCCCACCACACTGCGCGCCAGCACAGGAAACGAAGCACGCGCTTCATTTCCTCCCGTAAGAGGGCCACTTCCTCTTCCCACCGCTCCTTCCGTGCCTTTGCCTTTGACCATTCCACGCGGACTGCTAATTTTTCTTCCTTAGCTTTGTACATCAAAACGCTGCAAAAAAACTGAGACTTACAGTCATGCAATGCAGCTTCGTCCTCGCCGGGCCCCCCGCCAGCCGTCCATATCCACAAAAACACCTTGTCCTTCGACGAAAGTGCAGGGCCCTTGCGACGAGGCCTTGACCCAATTTCGCTCAATCTCTTCCGCGCCCTTGCATCGACCTCCCGCTCTTCGTCCAACTGGATGTCAGAGGCTTTGAGCTCGCAGAACCCCTCGCACACAGCTCGTCCTCTCAACGCGATCAAAGCTGTGCGTGCCCGTCTATATTTCCCGCTCACAGCGCCGACCTGCTCCCCGATGCGTTCGATGAGCGTGTACGCACGAGTCGCAGCCCTTTGGCCCACGACACTTTCGTCACGGTAGTTTAGCAGGTGGCGCTTCGCATGCAGCCTGCTGCGCAAGACGCGCAGGGAGTCGCAGCACTGGCCCTCACGCAACTTTCCCTCCATCGCGGGCAGCCCCGGGCGGCATCCCTCCTCGCGATCCGCGCACCGCAGCCCGACGGCAGATACAGCCTGACGTCCTCTGCGTTCGGGGGCGGCAAGTCGGGATCCCACGCATCTTCCTCCTCCTCCAACTCGTGCACCGCTGCAGACATGTAATCTGCCTGCAATCTGCGCCACCGCTTGAGTTTGGAGAAGAACGCGATGCGCATCTCCTGGACGCGCTCCTGTTGGTCCGCCGCAAGCAATACACGACCGCACGCGTAGCTCTTGATTCGCTGCCTATATAGAAGTCAGTTTCCTGTGGCCTCTCCGTGTATTGCAAGTACTCACTGCGCCTCCTCCAACTGAAGACCCGCTACCAAGAATGATGTAACGCTCGAACCGTGCAACTTCCCTCCGCCCGTGGCCACCTCCTCCGCCTCGCCCTTCGTTAGCGCCAGGCATATTGTGGCTTCGCTTGGCCCATCTGTCGGCCCATCAATGTCATGGACATCATGCGAAGGCAGAGTAAGCGGCATACTGTTTTTTCCCTCTCCAATAAGGTACGGATTGGGCTTCGTCCGATCTGCTTTCCAGTTGTCGATCTTCTTTTGCCACTCCTTCCGGACGTTCTTAGACAGTGTCTGGTCGACTTCTTTGAAGGCTGCGACCTGGCAGTTTCGTTCGTCGATTGCGAGGATTAGCTTGCACGGGAGTGTCGTTCCTGTGAAAAGAAAGAGTCGGACAACTGCTTCACTCGTTCGAGAGGAATATGCACCTTGATTAATGTTCTTCTCCCAGTTATGGTGATCAATCTTGTCCTCGATCGCGTCGGCGCGCGCACCCCTCCCCATCTCCTTCGTCGCCCACGAGATGCCACGAGATGGGATTAAGAACCGACCACGTTCTCTCTATTCCCTCTCCGTCAGTCCTCCCAGCACCGTCTAAGTATGTCAACGAGTTCTCGGTCTGGCAGGACTCCTCGTGCGCTCCGCATGCCAGACGGGGAGGGCAAATAGAAGTGTTATCAGCACGAGATTGATTTTTAGGTGATCTGGCATCGACTCCAAGCGCTTGGGCAAATTAATTTGCCATTGGCATGCGATGTCGTAGGAAACGGCGAGGTACAACGCCGTGATACCGATTATTGCGGACAGTAAGATGTAGTCCATGTTTGCATAGCTACGGGCGCAAATATCAGTAAGGAATTGATTGCTTCAGAAAACGTCTCACATACCGCTCGCCCTTTTGCAAGTCTCCTATGCCCTGCGGACGCACAACCTCGTGCCGCGCGCACACCACTCCTCCGACCCCTGAGCAGCGTAGACCGGTGGTAAGGCGCGTGTCCTTCTGCAGTAGCGCTGCGAAGGTGATACAGGTACTGACCTACAACGCTTCAAATCAGCGACCGACGCTTGACTGGGACTGTGTGGGCGTACTTATGTCCTTCTCCGCTACATAATTCCGTAGGTGTTCTTTGTATGGCGCCTCCTCCACGATGTATCCCCACCCGTCGCCCAAAGGCGGGTCATCACGCTCGTTGGCCCGCAAGCGACTTTTGAGCCGGAAGTTGGCATCCAGGGCCAATATCAGCATGTATAGAAACCTAGAGCACACAGTTAGTACATCGAGAAACAACTCGAAATCATATGGTCGAACTGGAACTCGGGCGCGACGTCCTGCCAGCCTTTAGGAAGATTTTTCTCATCATGTGGACATGGCTAGCATAGCAATGCACATTCCCTGTTCACAGTGCCGTCCAGACCGGTGGGGTCGTGCCTTCGTCCTGCACGCTTCGCTCGTTTCGCGAAGGAATACTGCCGAGCCATAAGCCCGAAGGATTTGTATCGGCCCTGTTATCACGCAGTCAGATAATGTCTCCTAGTCCGGCGCTTAACAAAAACTTACCGGCACTTTTTCTACTTGAGCTGGATCTGTCTGATGCTCCATCGATCCCACAAAGTCATGGACATTAATGTTGCCCACGACATTCAAAGTGCGAAACGTTTCCAGTGATCGAAACGTCGTGCAAGTTGCGGGGTCGATGGTGGTGGCGGGATATCACTCGTTGCGCATGAGCTGCTCCAAGTTGTTGGCGTGGTCCGCCTTGTCGCATCTGCAATACCTATACTGCACAGTGTGAATGGCCTCGGTGTCCATCACGACCATCTCGTGGGTTTTAGGTGCAGGGCGACGACAAAGGTGCCCGCCGTGGCCCAATTGGTAGATTTAACCCAGCTTCATCAGCGTTGTGGGGACCCAGAAAGTCCCATTCCATTCCTGGTACCCCGATCAGTTTGGAGTTAGCGAACGCAAGAACCTCAAATACTCACTTTCACTCGATGCAGAGGAGTCAAGGAGTGGCGCGATAGCACACAGTCGAGGCACTGCACGAAAACCCCGCAGTCGGTACAACGGAACCGCTGCAAGGGTCTCGTGTACGCTCGCTTGCAGCAAGAGCACGCCTTGTCATCCAACGCATCGCCCAAACCGTTGTGGCGCAACATTTCATCGAAGAAGAGCTGCCTCTGCAGACGCCACAGTGCCATTGGATCATCCTGAAGTTAACATGAATGTAAGATGAACGATCTGCCAAAATAGAAACCAAAAAAAGAAAACTAACAGAGCTTAGGTAGCGCTTTCGCTTGTCACCCATGTCAGCGTCGGGTAGGGACTTTTTGATGTCCAATTCTCCTTCGGCGTCACCGGGCAGAGGCACCCAGTCGCCGAAGGCGTCGACGAGATCGGACGGGTTGACACGGCGCCTTTTAACGCCAATGTTGTGAGCAGGCTGGAAGGCTCGTCGACCGTCGGCAGACTCGAAGAACCCTCGGTCGCGCGCAAGGTCGGAGGGACGGGTCTCGTATTCGTAGAAACTACTGTTGTTTTGCTGTGAGCGATTCGGCGCTCTGGCGGGTGACGACGATGAAGCCATTCATGCGTGGGTGGAGATGCGGCAACATCCAAAGTAGCTGGGATCTACAGCTGAGTAACGCTTTCTATGGACAAAGAGTGGACTCACTGAAAGTCTTCGCAGCAGTTGGTACGAGCAACGTCGTCTAGCCCAGCAGACTGCGGCTGACTGCGTTACGGGAAATCTGGATGCGTTGACGTCCAGAGCAGCTGGGATGTACAGGTAAGTAACACCGTGTATGGACAGAGAGTGGACTCACTGTGTTACTGAAAGTCTTCGCAGATGCGTCGATGTCCAAACCAAAAGCAGCTGGTACGAGCAACGTCGTCTAGCCCACAGACTGCGGCTGACTGCGTTACGGGAAATCTGGATGTGTTGACGTCCAGAGCAGCTGGGATTTACAAGTAAGTAACACCGTGTATGGCAATACTCGCTGTAGTATTTAGCCTACAGGGATGGACGTAGCCATGGTACCCTTTGGCTTTATCCGCGGAGCCAGCCACCCACTGGCTGGCCTGTTTCCCCCTGCTAAATATCTCTCTTTTCTCACTACCTATTGACACATTTGTACCCAAACCCATGATTCGGGTAGCCGCGACTCCCCTTTCGGGTTATCTTCGCTACAAAAGCCAAGTTTTGGACCGTCCTCCCCAATCGGGGTCTGATTCTGTCGTTTGCGTAAGATAACGGTCGCCTATCGTTATCTTCAATTGATCTATCGGCACTATCTGGTTGACAGTTTTTCCACGCCTCTTCGCCGTGTACAAGGACTTTTCCTCTTTCTGGTGAGGTCTATTACGGTCCCCGAATAAATTCATACGCTGAAATAAATATTATACGCCGCTACGAAACATTTCTCCGTCACCACGCTCAAGCTGTTACATCTGCGGGTTTCAGAATTAGTTAAATTACTCGGGTACAGTGGATGAAAAACTGCTCTCACCTTTATCGAAAAGAGCGGTCAGACTCCTATCCTCTGCGTCATCGATGGCCAGCGACGCCGCTGCCGCGTCATTGAGGGAGACGTTCAGCTGCTTGAAGAAGAAGGCGCGCAGGACACGGTGGACAGCGGCCTGCTTCAACGCATACACCCTCATGCCTGCGCGCGTGGCCGCTGGTATCTCCCTCTCGTTCAACCATTCTGCCCGTGTGCTCCAAGTCGCCGTCTCCCACTCCAAGTACCTCAGCACGCGACGCATCTCTTCCCGCAGGATGTTAACCTCTTCCTCCCATCAAGTCTTCTGCGCTTTCGCCCAAGCCCACTCCACGCGCAAAGCTATTTAGGAGGTCATTAGTCAATGCCGACATCAGACACCGAAGGTTACTTACAGTCGTGCAAATCATTTTTGTCCGGGTCCAGTGCCCCCCGCGATGCCCAAATCCAAGACAGAACAGTTCGCGACGTCCCCGATATGTGCCTCGGCGTCCGCCCCCCCTTTCCAGCAGCGATGAGCGACATCTTCTTCCTCGCACTCGACTCGTCGTCCACCACGTCCGCGTCCAACGTTAGATCGGAATCCTTCAATGGCTTGAGGTTGTTAGGATTTAGCGTTTTACGAGCGTAAGTCAGTAATTGAGTACTGATGTCGTGAGTGATGTTTTAGTGAGTTTTGTGAGTTAGTCGTAAGTCGTAAAGCGTGTCATGAGTCGTAAGAAGATATCTGAGTAGTTCAGATGCGAGGGATTCGGAAACTCTCAATGCGAGTGTGATCAAACTTAAATCAAACAACAGGTAACTCCAGATCCTATGGGCTATTAAGCTAGGAACTGGTTCGAATCAGCGCTATGGACCCTACGGTTAGCGGATTCGGCAAGCGGGACTACTATCCTATGGACTCTACAGTTAGGAAGTAGGTGAATTGGCTATAGACTCTACAGTTAGCCTTTTCGGAGTTGTGTGCAGAAGTGCTACGTTGTGGATTGATGTAAAGATAGATGCCTGCACATGAGGACAGGCTCTCAGTTATATACTAAGGTTCTGTGCTAGAACCTTCTAAATAGGGTTGGAATCTTCATGTATGGTACTAGAAGATTCCCCAGAATATTGGAACAATGTTCCATGAAGTTCTCAAAATGTTCTAGAATATTCTTGGGTGTTCTGAATATTCTAGATATTACTACAAGCACTACTGCAAAGAGAAAGTCTACATAGAAAGGCCATTGTGGCAACCATAAGGGTTGACACTGTAATGAGAGTGGGAAACATGTAAGAGCATGTTTTAGAGGCGGCAGGACGTTCATGGCATTGATGGCAGATCGAATATTTGATGTGTTAAGACGTTGAAGTTGTTCAGAGGCTTAACACAGACCAAAATAAGAGGTGAGAAGTGTGGCTTCGCTCTTGAATCAAAAGACAGAATTTACGAAGACTAATATACAGGGTAAATTCAAAATACACTATGAATACCCAGATCCCGTAACAGAGGTACGGCGCATAGTTGGGGCCCTTAATCCTGAGCAACGCCAGCCGCGCTTGATTGTACTTGACGGCCGTCGCGTTGATGCGGTCGGTGATTTGACCGACCAAGGAATTTGCACGAGTTGCCCCATGCTGCCCCCCCGCGTTGCCCCCCTGCTTCCAATACAAGACATGGCGCTTCGCGTGCAGCCGCGCACGCAACTGGGCCAGGGCGTCCGTGCACTGCGCCTTGCGCAGTTTCGCCTCCATCTTAGCCAGTCCCTCACGACAAGAGGCGCGCTCGTCCGCGGTGAGGTCGGACGGGAGGAAGAGGTGCAGGTTCTCCGCCTTGACCGGCGGCATGTCAGGATTACGCAGACGCTCCACGCGCTCCACCGCACGAACCGCCGCCGGCGTGTAGATCTCATGCAGAGCGCAGAACGGCCGCAGCTTCGCGAGGAACACCAGCCTGCTTTCCTGGAGCTTGCTCTTGCGGTCCGCCGTTACGAGGGTCATCCCAGATATCTTGGCCTTTATGCGCCGCCTGAGCAAACATCAATCCTTGCCTCGTTCCTCTCGTGCGATTACGACTCACTGTGTATCTTCCAGCTGCAGCCCCGCCGTCAGAAACGCGGTCGCGCTGGTTCTGTGCAGCGGCGCGTTGCCCGCTTGGGCCGCTGCCTCCTCGTCCGCCTTCAACGCCGTACGACTCTCGGCCTCCGAAGGACCATCTGGGGCTGACGTCATCGACTGCACCGTACGCACAAAGCTCCTTCGACGTACCCTTCGTGTTCACCAGGTAAGGATTCGGGAGAGAGCGATCGGCGAGGAAGGCGTCGACGCGCTCCTGCCAAGCCGTTCGCACTTCTGCAGGCACACTTTTATTCACCTCCTTCCACGCCGCGACCTGTTTAGCGCGTTCTGTGATCGCGACGATGAGCTTGCGCCGCAGGATGTAGGCTGCATGGAAACCGTCAGCGGTACTCCAGATTACGACTATTGTGCGCCCGTACCTTGCCCCAGGTTCTTCATCCAATTATGGTAATTGATTTTATCGTCGATGGTGTCGGCACGATGACCGAGCCCCATGTTCTTCGTGTGGTATGCGAATGCGTTGAGCTTGGCCCACAGGCGCTCTATCCCCTCGCCGTCCGTCTTCCCCACTCCCGGTAGGAAGCTCAGGCTGTTTAGGTTGGTGCACTGGGCCTCTTGAGACGACGCATGCCATACCGGCAGCCCGGTTTGGAACAAGATCGCTTCGAAGTCCAGTTGAAGGTGGGAGGGGAGCTTGCATACGCACTCATAGAGATTTTTGGCCCACTGACACGCGATGTCATAGGAGAAGGTAAGCTCCAACCCATCGAACCCCGCCACGGACGAAATCGCGATAAAGTCCATATTGGCGTACCTGTACCGCCCGTTAGCCTAGGTTGCGACGGAGAACGGAGGGTCACCCACCTCTCTCCTTTCTGGAGATCGCCCAGACCATTCGGCCGCACGCACTCGTGCCGCGCGCACACACATCCCCCCACCCCGGAGACACGGCAACCGCTGGTGTTCTTGGTGTCCTTCTGCGTCAATGCAGCAAACGCTATACATGTGCTGACCTGGATAGCAATTAGCCCATTGTCACCTGACGTTATCCAGGAAGGAAGCCACTCACGTCGTTTTCCGTGACATATTTCTTCAGATGTTCTTTGTAGACAGTCGGGTCGACCCAAGCGCCCCAACTGGGACCGAGCGGTGGATCGTCGCGTTCGTTGACTCGAATGCGGTTCTTGAGCTTGAAGTTGGCGTCCAACGCCAAGATCGTCCGATAGAGGTACCTTTATTGTCATTGTCATGGTCAATATCCTTGCTCGGCGCATACACGATAAACTTACCGGTATTTTGCCTCCACCTCACGCCAGCCGGGGACCAGATTCCGCTCCGGATGTGGGCAGGTCCAGCAGTTAGTCATCGTTTCTCCCTGGGCGGTCGCCTCGAGCGCCTTTCCGTTATACGGAACGCCGGACCGCTTCACGCCCTGGAGCCAGGCGCACTCGTGCGTCATCCTTATAGCGATCCTGCTCACATGTCAGACACGCACTAAATAGATAACATTTGCACTTACTGGGACTTTCACCATTCCCGTCGACCCCAGCGCGCTCGTCGTCCGTTCCAACGCCATAATGAAATCATGCGCGTTGATATTGCCGATGACCGTAAGCAGCCGGAACGCCTCCAGCACCCGCATTGTCGCACATGTGTCAGGGTCCGTCGCTGTCGCCGGGAACCATCCGTTATGCATGCACTCCTGTCGAGGGTTCATGTGATCGCGGCGCTCGCATCCGCAACGTCTGTAGCGGATCTGGTGGATTCCCGTGGTGTCAATGACGACCATCGAGCGGACGACGCCGTTGGGCGTCTCGCACGGCCCACCCTGGTGGCCTAGCTGGTAAACGAGCCCCAGCTCCTTCAGTGAGGAGTCGGTCCAATGCCCGTCCTCCCATACCTGTGTCATCGTCAGGACGATTGCCCGCGCACAAGAAAACAAATAGGTCTACGCACTTTGAGGAAATGAAGAGGAGTTATGGCATGCCTCACCAAACAGCAGTTCTTGCACTGGACGAATTCCCCGCAGTCTTGGCAGCGGAAGATGCGGCGATCCTCCGGAGCAGCATGTTGGGTGGACGGTGCTGGCTCAGTTGCGCCGTCATGCTCGTGCGCGGACGCCTCGTCTGGCATCTTCAGAGGTACCGCGTAAACTTGAGAACGTGCAGTAACTGATTACAAGTTGACGTACCGTTGGTTCAGGCGCGGTAGCGGCTTCGTCCAGGTCGGCCTTACATATAGCACATTTAGGCTCGACCACGGAATCAGCCAAGCCGCAGAGGCGTAGCATTTCTGCCAGCATATCGCCCTGCACCTCTCTGAACTCGCGCATTGGATTATCCTAGTTTGTGGTTAGATTAAAACATATTATCCACCAAGGAGCAACCTACCGAACTAGCATAAAATTTGCGCTTTCCCGAGTTGTCGCTGCCAGAAATCGAGTTCAGTCGGTGCTGAAGGGCTTCGTCGATTTGCTCCGGATCATCCTCCAGTACAGGGATCCACTCGGCTAGAGGTTCGTTTAATTTGTTGGGGCGAAGGCGAAGCCGGCGTTTCTTGTAAGTTATATTCCGTAGCGTCTCAGACCGTCTCTCACCATCGTCAGAGATCCCAATGCGACGGTCCCCAGTGTGAGTTGCCTGGCTACGTTGTTCCCCGTCGATTCTGAAGGACGTGTCGATGAGCCGCGACGAGCGAAAGGTGAAGAGTTCATCTGAATCCATCACACCTCAAAGGTAAAAATCAGCCCACAAAAACCGGGTAAAGCAGTCATATATATACCTCAGGCTCTAACTCCGGACGGGTGATGCGACCAGGCGAACACCATGCTATTCCAATTGGGTTACATCTTGGAAATCGGTCACTTCAAAACCAGATTCAAAAACCAGAGGCGGTACGAAAAAGGAAGGGTAAAGCCGAAAGGCCGAAGAATCCAAATTACATCAACGAGCGTCTATTCTAAGGCTTCCAACGAAACAAGCACTCAATATCGTGGCACATAACGAGCCTCCTGCTCGGCAGACAGAACTGGAAACGTCGAACACATTCCACCGGAAATCAAGCCCGCCCTGTACCAGCCGTTCACCACGATCTGCTTCCATCGCCCGCGCGGCCCGTCTTCGTATTTTCCGCAGCCGCAATACCTGACGCGAATGCTGTGGACCCGGTCGCAGAAACAACCAGCAATGGCGTCGGCTCGTCCGGATCCATGCAGGGACGTCCCTGGTGTCCGAGGTCGTAATACAGGCCTTGCTCAGCCAGGGTTGAGTCGTGCCAGCTCTGTTTCTTGTCTTCTGTGGCCCAGACCTGCAATTTTATTTGTCAACGACGAGCAAGACCCGAAGTGCAGCGAAAAAGAAGAAGAAAAACTTACTCTGATTCGGTGCAGAGGATGGAGCCGATGCTCCGTCCGGCAACAGCGCTCACACAGCAACTGTGCGCCGGTCTCATGGTCTCGACACAACACCGTGCCCAACGGCAGCACGAATGATGGTGCAGCCAGCTCGGCCTCGCATTTGCCGCACCTCCTGGAGATCGACTTCATAACGTCCGCCGTGGTTAGTATGCCTCCCCAGTCACGCATAATGGCGCTCCATTCCTGCGGGCGTCGGTGAGAACTAGTCCTCTGTGTCAAAATATATGTATTACCTGGAGTCTGTGTCCCACCGCCGTGAAATGAACCTGCGTCCAGCAATCTTCGCACTGGACGCCAACCTCACATTCAAAGCAGCGGAAAGCGCGGGTCCCAGGTTCGGCGTCGGCGCCAAGTGTCGTCTCGCAAAGGTCGCACTGATCGACCCCATCGCCGGCCGGGTCGATCTGGCTGAGGGTGAAAGAGGGTTGGTCCTCATCTTCGGACTCGCTGTTGTCGCTCGAGTCTTCTGTGCCAGGCATGTCCGAGTCAGGCGTGGCCGGGTTAGGCATAACAAGGTGCGAAGAGGTGGATGCAAGAGTGGAGTTCAAAGGGAAAATGAAGGGGGATTTTTTCTCCCGCAAGTTCTTCCTCCTGCCTCCTAAACCCTCAATTCTGCAAATGTTGGCCATCAAAGATATTCGCAACGCCCACGCCGGTTCCCAATGGGACAAAAAGAAAAGAAAAACTGATGAAGCCCTTTTTCTCCATTCAGGCTGAAGCACCGGTGCAGCCCCTAGATTTCTCTAGATTCCGAATTTCCGCTCAACACAATTGATTATCAGGATTTGTGCCTGCTACGAGGCCATGAGGTCTCGGGATTCGGGAACGGCATTCCTCGTAACCTCAAATCCCTCCCGGTCCCCTCCATTAACGCGCGCTGAGGCAGCCAAGCACCCATCACCCTCGCCGGTCAACCCCTTGGTTTCTGTAGCTCAGTTGGCTCCCGCTCTTTTGCTCAACCTTTGCTTGCCCAACTCTCCCGAATAACTTAGGATCTTCACATAACTTCAAGCGACTTTCGGACTTCTTGCGACCGCGTATTTTCGCGTATCTTATTCACCTACGACCGCCTGTTTTCGCGTTTTCGTGTAACTTATTACAGCCCTTTGCGGAACTTAGGGCGCGGACAGTTTTTTTTTTTTTTCATGCTTTTCAACGAGAATCGTTATTTCGAGCTCAATTCTTGTCCGTTTGCCTTATAAATATGCTCATTGTGTCCGCAATGAAAATGCGGAGGGCACCACGGTCTTCGTTTTCCCTGATGCGATCATAATTGCCTTATTGGGAAAATGTCGCCCTTTTTGTACAGAACTTGTCGCATCCTCTGTGCTGTGGTCAGATTGACCTATAAATTTGATATGATGTCTTTATGAGTATCATTGAGGGCTGGATGGACCGGGATTTTGAATGTGTGTCTTAGTTCACCGGTATTCTGCATTCTCATAATGTGGGATATCTGAATACCTTGTATACAAGAAATAGATACAATATGAGGAAATACCGGTCCGTCCAGCCCTTCGTAATACTCATAAAGACGTCATATCAAATTTATAGGTCAATCTGACCACAGCACAGAGGATGCGACAAGTTCTGTACAAAAAGAGCGACATTTTCCCAATAAGGCAATTATGATCGCATCAGGGAAAACGAAGACCGTGATGCCCTCCGCATTTTCATTGCGGACACAATGAGCATATTTATAAGGCAAACGGACAATAACTGAGCTCGAAATAACGATTCTCGTTGAAAAGCATGAAAAAAAAAAAAAAACTGTCCGCGCCCTAAGTTCCGCAAAGGGCTGTAACCTGCGCTTAGGTGTGATTGAGTGCGTGAGACGCCCAGTATCTCCGTTTCAGCCCGTTTCGTTTCCTGGTTTTGGATTCCGCCTCATCCCTTGTACGCCTCTCTCCGCCTCCCTACCAATTTTCACCTCCATCTCGATATACCTCCGCTATACCTCCGCCCCCGCGGCCTCAATTAGTGATAATTGCATTGAATCAATGAAATTCGCATCACCCCACCGCATCAATCATCTGACGTCGATCCTCATACACACACACATTTCGTAAGGTTTCTTTTGGTAAGCAGGTCACCGAGCCGACAGTCGAGCGTACGCACTTGAATCAAATTCGTCCACTTTGGGAAACCGCCCGCGACCAAATGTCCCGACTTGAAAATAATTCCCACAGCCAGCATTGAATGATAACAGTTGCATGTTTCAACGAACAGTGTATACATGCTAACTTGGCTCATAGCTATGATTCAGACGGTAGCTACGTTTCGGAGATGGAATTTACAATTTTGCGCGAGGTTCCTGAATTTTCCGAAGTCAAATCATGCTGCGCGATAACAGGCGATAAATCACATGGATGCATACCTTGGAGCACACACATGCGCCTCCGGACTTGAACATACACGCAAGGTCGTAAGAGATGACATGCTGAGCAAAGCTGAAGTCCATGCCAGACACGAATCATTCACCCCGCTGAAGCTCAGCGCTGGGGTTGCTAGCACTGGGGTTGCTGACGATAGGACGCCTGAAAACATACAAGGCGTCTATCGAGAGGATCAAACCAGCGGCACTACCCAGAAATTTAGAATTAGCGTGATTCTGGAAGGGGAACCAAATCAACGACTCACATGCGACGCATGGTAAGGTCCTCGTCGGAGATGAGCTCGGGAATCTCGTCGTCATCCGACTCATCGGCGGCTTCGGCCATCGAAGGCATACGCGGGCCCCATGCGTGCTCGACATAGGTTGCGGGATTCCACAACGGAACCCACAAAACAAGTGCACGACCTGCGAAGTTGTCAGTCTCTACGAGCGCAGTAAACACCAGAAAAAAAAAAGGTACACTCACAGATATTCAGCGACATGAGGACTTGGTGTTGTGTTCTGCGACAATCAAAATGTTTGAACAGTTGGCGTGCATGAAGATCCTTTTTATGCTGTCCGCTGTCCAGTGCCGAGGGCCGGGTGTTGCCAGTACCGAGTTCCCGGTCGGTACAACCCGTTTTGTCTTTCACAATCTACCAGGGAAAAAAAAGCAAATCCGGCCCGGGCCCCTATGCGAAGTCAAGAAATTATACTGAGTCCCCACTTTACGAGTGTCCACCTTTGCAGGAAAAAAAGACACCTTACATCGCCCTCGTCCGCCCTCATGAACTGTGCCCGTCCTCCTCCCCTTTCCCTCCCTCCCAGAGGAAAGTCAGTTTACCTGGATCTCAATATTGCCGAGGTTCTTGTGCGCGAATTCGCTCTGAGCACGCGGAAAATCAACATTCCTTCGTCTCCGCTCGACAACTACGCAGTCGACTCCCCATACGCCTCCCCGATGAGCTTGGACAGCGACTCCACCAACTCCGCGCCATCCCCCATGAGCCTGGACTTGGCATCTCAGAGGGACCTGGACTCTGACACTAGATCCCAAAATACTTTCGCCAGCTCGTCCGAATTTCTATCGGACGCAGACTACGTGCCCCCACGTTCGACGATCGCTCCGACCGCCCGTTCTTACGCCCTGTGCTCGCACGACTCCGCCCCGGTGATTGTGCACACTTCAAGCAACTCTATGCCGGACGTTCAGCAGCACCAAGCGCTCACCATAATCACTGACATGGTGCCCAGCGTACAGAACAAACCCGCCCGACTCGATATTCAGCTGTCGCCGTTTCCTGATGGCTTCACCTGCGGCCACATGGACGCGATGAAGTTCGACTTCATACAGCGAGACGAGTAAGAATGTATCGCCACGAAATAACAATAAAACCACTCACAACTTCCCAGCGAGGTAGTACTTTTCGTAGACTTGGACTTCCTCATTGGCACTGCGTACATAGGTGCACCGGTCGAGCCCCTCGAGTGAGAACGAGCCATTGTCCAGGCTAGCCACAATCTGCACGACGCCCGCAAATACGCCCAGCTGGATCGCCGCGGCCACCCTGCTGAATCGATTGCGGCAGGAATCAAATCTGGCGGAATGCGTGGAGGAGTAATCAGCGCAACGAGTATACGTCGCAGCATACTGACCTTGGTTTCAGCGCCCGCAAAATGTTCAGGGATGCCCAGTGACAATGGAAACCGTGGCCACAGCCGTACTCCGGGAATCGCCTGTCATCCAAACCATCGCGTCGTTCCAGGACGGTGAGATATCATCTGTCATCAGAGTACCATTGAGGGACTTACTGTTAGTACCAGCCGCACTTCGTCACATAGCGCCGCGCGCGTGGGCCAACGCGAACAACACGATTGAAGCCGTTCTTCAGAACGACTCCTCTTTGCGCCTGCCTTTCTACATCCCCAGCCTGCGTACCGCGCAACCTACTGCCTTCTCTCGAGTCGAGTACCGCTTTACCACAGAAGGATTCCCGGGGCGGGAGAGCACATCGACTGAAGGTGGAATGTGTGCGCTCACCGCTCTCGGCGATTACGCCGGGACAGAGGGAGAGCTAATCCTCTGGGAGGACAAGAAGGTTGTTAATTTCCTCCCGGGTCGACGTTCTTATTGCCTAGATGGATGCATTATTCCTTCACGGAGGTCGAGGTGCCAGGATACCAGATGGTCTTGATACAATCCTGCGATGGGCAGCTTGGGGACTACGTCGCAAACGGCTTCTACGTTCCACTGGAGGCGGACACTGACGAGGCGACGCTGATACGGAAGGCGGAAGCGGTGGCAGAGAGATATTCGACGTGTGCCGAGTACGATGAGCCACCGTAGCTAGTTTCCCAGAACGATATATCCGGGCGCCGCAGAGCAAGTAAGTTGCAATACAGGAGCAGACCGGATTAGGAAGAAACTGAAAGTGTCACTGATGTGACTGCGTGACTCGCCTCTTGCTCTCGCGTCGTCAACCTCGCAGGTCGGCGCGTTGACCCATCTGGGCAGCCCAAATCTGATACCCTGATCGCTCGCTTGACGCCAGCGTTATAAAGACCGGCTGTCCCTCGTTCTGCCTCTGTCAAAAAACCCCCCCAAAAAAAGGTAATCCACAAATTTGTGCGTGTCCCGCCTTTTATCTTCGAACGACTGCATTGATATCCGGACTCTAGCTCTCCTTAGATTATGCCCCGGGCACCTGGGAGCACCTTTCGCATGTCCACGGGCGCGTGTCGGCCGCCACTGCGTAATGTCGGAACCAATGCCAGCAATCCGTTCCTCGTCGACGAGAACGGACAGTTCGTGCGCACCCTCAGTACACCAACCATTCCTTCTACGTGTTGTATCCTCTCTGAAGTCTGATCGTCCCCAGCCCCCCCCCCGTCCTCGTGAGTATCGTTTGTCATCTGGCCGTTTGCGAATCTCACGAATGAATGTCAGGTCGGCTCCAGATTTTCTCACCTCCTCGCCCAGCTCGCCGTGGACCGGAACCCATGTCGCCCACGAGTACGTGTTCTACACCTCCACCCCAGCTTGCTGACGGCAACCGACTTGATAGGTCCTCGTACGACTCTGGGCGGGCCCCCCTTCTGCGATAGTCAGCTCTCGGCCACACGCGAGGGCGGCACGCGAGGCTGCTCTGGCGGGTCCCTACGCGGCAGTGATATGCCAACAAGATTGCGAACTCGCCGAGGACAGCGCAGCACACGCGCGTGGGCGCACGGTAGCCCCAGCTGGGGCCGCGGCGCCACCGATTCGCAGGGCTGGTGCTCCCCCCCTGCAGAACAAGAAGATGGTGGTCCCACGCCCCGGTATGCGCGTCCCCCGCGTCAAGCCCTTGACCGACACCAACCTTTACCTCATGGACAGCCGTCCTCCCGATTTCAAGACAGGACATGCGCACCTTCAGTGCTCGATTTGCCTCAATGTCAAGTCCCACGCCGTGACGTGCGTCTTGCATTGAAGGCTCCGCATTATAACTGACGACGTGTACCTACAGCAACAACTGCGGGCATTCGCACTGCTACGTGTGTATCCGCAAGTGCCTTGAGTTCAGCTGGCAGTGTCCTTCCTGCCGCAACTACCTTGTCACTGCGCCCATCCTCAACTTCGATGTCGGCGCCGCAATCGCCTTCGACCATCCGACGTGGGTGGACGAGAGCGTGGTCTCATACACCTGGGAAGGCCTCATCTTTGCCGGCGACCTGTAATTACACAAGCCCTTGCCTCCTCTCTCTGCTTTACCCCCAGTATTTACTTTCTGTCGTATATATGTGTCCTTACATATGAGTGAGCGTAAATACGAGGTTGCAATGCAAGCATGGTTACGGAGTCCTTGGCGTCCCCTCGTTTCTGTGTGAAAACTGAGCGTGTCCAGTGGTGGGACGACAAGCTGAAGGCAAAACTCTAGATGGTATTTTGATCGCGAACTCCTTGTTAGTTTAGACAATTCGTACTGCGACAAACACGCAGCGGACTGCTCTCAAACTTTGGGAGGATATTCAGAGGTGTCCTAGCCCTCATTTCATGCAATTTGGTTTTGCGGGTGAAAACTAAAAATTCAATATAAAATTGTTCGCTGTTCAAAAGCGTTGACTCATTTTCTTAGGAACAGGATGAGAGTGAGGTTAGCGACCCCAATTTTTACCCGAATTTTGGAGTCCTGCGAGGGGGTGAACGAATTATGTCTGTAATCAGGATCGCAAACTCCCTGCCCAGATGTAAATTATAGCCGGATTCAGAAACTCCATTGGTTTCCTACCACCAATACCTCAAATCCTCGACACATCCATGACCCGGGGCAAACCGCGGCTGGATGCCGAGACCAAGGCCAACAACCGGAAGGAGTCTCTCCAGCGCTACGCGTCCAAGTGGGTGGCCCATGGCTCCGAAAACCGTCCTTAACGAAGTTCACTCTGATACATAGAAATCGCGAGCACCTTCGCGAATCAGCCCAGGCGCGAATGCGAGTGTAAATCAAGCACCCGGACTTTCTAGTCCTTGCCCCACTGACTACAGAAAACTAGATTACGGGCTCGACAGGCAGAAATTGTGGTCTCAGAGGGGTGGACCCCGCAATATCGAGTCCAAGCGCGCGCCTGTCGCGCCACCTATCGTGAAAGGTGCGTTGGCTAATTCGTCCATTCATGCATTTTGTCCGACCAATACCCATTGCACTAGGCATCGCAAGGAAATTTGCGAGGCGGACACCATACGCCGTCAGACGTAAGTTAACCCCTATCTTTTTCGTTTTCGATACGAAGGCTGACATGAAGTACTAAGGGCATATCTCAAAGAAAATGGCGGCGAGGCCTTGGATGAGAAGCTCCAACGATCGGTCATGAACAAGTCTCAGAAACGACATGAAGGGCACCCACCGGAGCCGAGACCAACCGCGTGGATTGAGCAACGACGCAACCCGTGGCTTGAGCAGCGACACCTACATTTTCTGAATCGCCACGAACGGCTGACCGACAATCAGCGACGATGCCGAGCTCTGCGGGCCATGGGTTTTGAGGAAGACAACGGCGACGACTCAGACACCGATATCCCGGAGGGTATGTGCGGCTGTGACCGCACGGAATGCCAGGAAACCCACCGCAATGAGACTGCTAAGCGTCGAGAGCGGAAAAGTTTCGAGGCGCGGTACCCCACAGATGTCATTGCGCGTATGTAGTCGTAGACTCTTTTCAATAGATCAGACGAAAGAAAAAATTGAGGCATTGATTGCATTCAAATAATCGAGAGGGTATAGCAAGTAAAGCGCAGAAGCACAAAGTGCCAAGGATAATAAATCGTGGGGAAGGATGGTGAGTCAGTCATGGCGTCGGGAGAGCGGTGGGGTCCAAGTCTCAGGGGAGAGATTTATCATGTAGGTACTGATGTTAATAGTGAGTGTGCGTCGGCGTTGCATCGGCAGGACGTACAGCGATAGTGGAGGGACCCCGAGGGCCGCGGCGAGCTCGCGTTCCCGTTGGCGGCGGCTGAAGCAAAGATGAGGGAGGGAGAACATAGAGAGAAGTTGCAGAGGACTCACGTTGCTCGGTACCGAGCACTGGCGTCTCTCGCGCGGGCTTTGAAGATCTGTTGTTCCTCCAAAGGGAGCTCTTCGAGACGTGAGCGAAACCTAGACCACGCATGAGACGTGAGCGACAGGACGAGGAGCCCAACGCGCCTGGCCATGCGCGCTCGGGTTTTTGCGCGCTGTTCTTCTTTCTTGAGGACCCTCGAATTGCGGGGTGAGGTATGGAGAGGAGACACCACAGAGCAGGACATACATAAGGTCATACTGGGTCAGCAGGTGCGGGTGTTGGTTGGCCGTCGACATGGGGGGAGAGCTCAGAGTGGAGTGGGTTGGTGTGGGTGACGCGCCACGGTGATGGAGAAGACATAGCCGCCGGCAACCGTGGTGGTGAAAGTCAGCAAGTAACAGAACGCGCCTGGCGACATTGACACATTATGTCGGACTCGAGAGGCGAAGCAAGGCCGGATTGAGCGAGAAGGTAGTGGCTGTGTCAGATCCAAAAATGCTTGCAGCTTCTTTGCTTCTTCGGTCTCTCGCGAATATTGAGTGAAAAACTGTCAAGGTTTGCAATTGAACGACTATTTAGGTGTAAATAGGATACAGGTCCCTAACATGATTCTGGGTGACTGCTGCGCGGAAAAGCTTTTCGGCCTCCTCACGCCCACGGCAAGAATCGAAGACGGCGGCACTGAGTCCCTGCGTATTGAGGCTGCATTCCAAACTGTGAAGGGCGGCTGAGCGGCGGTGGAAAGATAAAAAGGAAGGAAACTGACCTTGACGTGTATACGCCAGGAGTGATCCCGCGATATACGATGTACCACAAGCCATTCGCTACCAGAGGGCCAGCGTGGAGGGGATTGGGTCCTTGCAGGGGATTGGCGGGGGTAGGAGGTGCCGCCAGCTGAGCAGTTGTAGACCCGTCGGGGGCGAGCGCGCGCGTCCAGCCGCGCTCCTGAGCGTACTTGAAGGCGGCCTGAGCTTCGACCAATGTCCGATAACCTTGGAAAATGGAATTGGGAACACGAGTGACAAGGGGGAGGTGTCGTCCCTGTGGGGTGGGGTATACAACGGGACACAGGGGACAGAGGCGCATAACACGCACCAGTGGCGAAATGCACCGATTTGAAGACCACAAAAGACTGCGTAGCCGCCTTTCTTGGTGCGGGGCTTGGACTTGGGAACGAGCCGGCGCGGCGATGCGCCAGACACGCCTTGGGTCTCAGCGGCCGCTTCAGCCCTGGAGTGAGAGCGTCATGGGTACTGGAATGCAAAACAAAGGCGATAACTTACCAGGACGAAGTCCGGCCGGATTTGTCGGGCGTACGGTAACTGTAGGTGTCTGGTAGACGTGTCGGTGTCCGCGGCACAACTGGAGGCACGGCAGGAAGACTTGCACAGGCGCAGGTGTGGGACGGATGTGGAGGCCCGACAGGAGACCAACGAGCTTGTCGGTGTTGTCAGAAATTTCGGCGTACGGTGGGGGAGGGTCAGTGGGAGGCATGGGGATTTGGAGGAAGCAGGGAAAGAAAAGCCTAGTCGACCAATAGACATTATCGGATGCACTAGACAAGATCACCGGTCGAAAGGGGAAAGATTCAAAGATTTATCATTTCCATTTCGGGATTTACTTTCGGGAAGCGTGTACAAAACAGATGGATTGCAAAAAAAAGTACGCCAGACGACAACGCGAATCATAGCTACGCGACGCAAAACGGCAACAATCCGACAGTACAGCAGAAGGGGAGATAACTGGGCGTGGGTCAGCAGTGAAAACGAGGGCGGCTGAAGAGACGAAATATTCACCTGGCTATTCAGACGACAGCCAAAGCCCCCGAGGCAAGGGCGCCGTTGAAGTGGGCGAGGGCGTCGACCTGGTTGTTGAATTTCTCGCTGAGGCCCGTTGAAACACCGGTGACGGCGTTGAGCGAGATAGCCCCGTTCTGGGTGAGGCCAATGTATTGGCCGCGGGTGATTGCAAACCACTTTCCCCCATTGTCGGGGACGGCGGCGAGGGGCACGGGAGGAACGACACCGAAGAGGATACCAGCGGCCCATGGGGCCGTGGTACGAACGAATGAGGGGAGCACTGCAAGTGGCAATGAGTGAGTGTAGGACCCAAGGAAAAGGAGGAGCCTACCGGGGGTCGGGGCCGGGGTAGGTACGGGAGGTGGGGCGGCCGCCGCAGCGGCAGCCACCGAAATGTTTCCCCTGAGAATGGCCAACGCGTTGTGAACCGCGTCGCAGGCGGAGACAATACCAGAGAGAGTGTTGGGGACTGAAGAGGCAATGAGCGCGATGAAGGGAATACAGAGGGAAGAAAGACACACGGTCGGGGAGCTGCGTGGTGAAGGTAGCGTGGACATGGGCAGTCATGAGGTCGACAGCGCCGCCCAACTCGACGAGGGCGTCGTTGACTGGGGAAGTGAAGCGAATTAGCGGCGGGAAAAGAGTGGAGGAGAGGTATTGCGTACCGTCGCGCTGGTGGTTACTGGTCGCTGCGGGCTGGTTGTTGCTGGTCATGGTGAGCTGGGGTGAAATAACTCTGAGAGGTGCAATGAAGTGGGTAAAAAGTGGGGGGTTTCGAGGCGAGTGGCTGGAGGGCGGACCTTTAAGGAAACATTTGAAACTCCGGTTGATGGGAGCACGCTGATACGCCGCGGATCGGGACCGACCAGGGGGAAATGAGCTGGATGCTGGGTCTCGATGTATGGCTAAACCACACACTAAACACACTCCAAATCAAACACCTAATCACTTCTCCGCTTGTATATGCGTTTGTGGGGTTCCAACCGAAGTATTACGGCTGTTGCAATAGCTGAAAACTAGGTTTCGACTTAAAGCTTTAAGTCGACCGTTTGGTTTCTCGGACCTATTGGGCGCTGATGCGACCTTTATAGTTCTTAGAAGAGTTGTGGTTTTCAAAAAGGTTTGTGGTGATGGACACCGGGTGGTTGTGTGGTGAATTAAACTTAGTTCGACGCTGGGTTTGAACTGTAACCGAAGGTTGACAAGTTCCGCTGTAATATTCGCTGACGCTGACGCTGACCCTAAAACGCTGACGCTGACGCTGACGCTGACCCTAAACGCTGACGCTGACGCTGCACAACAAATATAATCCAATCCCAATATATTGGTAGACACTAAAGTATCTAAAGACACTCAAATGTACACCGAATGGATTCCGTGAGACTTCCCGGACGGAGGCACGCGTTATGCTGTGCTCCTAACAAGAAGGGTACGGTCCACTGGCTTCCACCTAAGCTCTACCTCTACTTATATACTAAATCCTACATACCAAATACTACAAAACATGGAAACTCGAAACAGTAATGTACATAATGGTCCAAACATTGAGTCCGTGAAGGTACGGACTCCTACTGAATACAATCTACTAATTTACATACGAATCTTGACTTGAAAAGGAGAATAATCTGCATGGATGTTGGTACAATTAAAATAAATAATATATGTCCGCTTCTGGCGTGTCCAAATAATATTCCAGCCTCGTCATGTCGTCCCAATTCGGTGTGTGTGACTCCTGGTGAATCAGCCTCGAGTCATTCGAGTCAATTCGAGTCATTCGTGAATAGCCATGTGAGTCTGTTCGAGTCAAGACTATTAATAGCTTCTTGGCATCACGATTTTGGTTTAGCCGGCGGCAAGACCTTGCTGCCGCTACTGCTCCCTTTGAGGTGCTGTTCCTGGCTATGCCGTCGGACCTTTCCGGTCCTCGGATCTTCGGCTTGATTGACAGGAAATGCCAACTCTACCGCAGACAAATGTTCTAGTCAACATAGGTTGCCCCTGCAAGGCTTCCATTCCTCAACCCTGGTCACGGATGGATAGTATTTCCTCCTGTCCTTGATTAGAGTGAACGCCCAACTCCTACGAACCCTGAGGGTTTGTTAAAAGAGAAGGTTTGACTTAAAGCTTTAAGTATGATTTTGACTTTCCGGCCAGTATTGACCTTCCAGTGAGTTCACACCTTAAAGCTTATAGTATATACGCTGCTGTCTCCTAGCTAGCTGCCCGGACTGACACTAGCCCCCTGCTGAGTGATTTATATAGCCGATTACAATACAGCTAGTGGCACTGAATGAGCAAAAATCGCAAATTCCGCGCGTGGCCCAATTGCTGGCTTATCAATGCGGTACTAGCCAGGAGGGTTCAGGCGTCACGCAGGACCCCGGACGAGGATTGTTTGGACGGAGTTTGACCATCAGTCGCATCTTCTTCATTGACCGTCGTCGCAACGCTACTGTGGAAATTCGGCTGAGACCACTGTGAATACCCTAGGTAAGCCCTTCCTCTGTCTTCCTGTGCAATCGTGAACGTCGAGCTGATAATCCGAAGCAGAAATAAATTAAATGGGGCGGAAGGGTAGAAAACGCAAGCGCGTGGCGAAAAAGGACCACAAGAATTTACGCCTGTGGGCAGAAGGCAAGCGGGAGAAAGTCTTGGTCCCCCACATTGAGGAGTACACCAACGCGCTGGAGCGCGGCTGGCGGGACGAGCGAGATTGTCTTCAGAAAATTTGCAATGAATTCCACGCCAAAATCGACTGGCGCCTCCAGGACCATGAAGAGCCGGACGTGCTGCCCGATTATGATCCCCTTGCGCCTGTGCCCGCAGAAGACTTGGGTGAAGCCGAGAAGAACAACAAGCGGAAACGCATTGAGCTGCTAACACTGGGTGCACACTACCGTTTGCGGGGCCCGCAAATTAAATTTAGCATTTACTTCTCATTTGCTTCCAAATTGCGGGGGCCGCAAATATTAAATTTGCATATTATTTGCTTATCATTTGCTTCCAATTTGCGGGTCCCGCAAATGTCAAATTTGCGGACCCCGCAAATTGGAAGCAAATCAGGTGGCCAAACAATCCAAAAAAGGCAATTTTTCAGGTCATCTGATCATTGAGATTCTACCCTCCGGATTCTGATGTGCTGGAGATTCTCGGGATTCTAATGTCCAGCCTTATTCATGATCATGCATAGTTGGAAAGAGAGATGAATACAGAATAAGAGCCCCAATTCAGATAGCTCAAGTACCCCTGGGTTCACTTGCTGATAGTTTTAAATTACCAACCATGTACCACACATACATAGTATGCCATTTTGATTTCTTTGCTCAATTCGTAATGCTTAAATTTCGGACCAAAACAAGATTCAACTTGATTCACAGTAGGTACCCTCAGCTTCCGAGTTGTGGAGTGTTCAACTGACTATTACTCTGTCTCAATCCTTATCCCTTCTTCACTGAGCTACAGCTTTTAACAGGCTCCAAGTCAAATCTTGGCTTCAAACTTCAATGAGTTTGAATTTATTTCTTCTTTCCTGACATTCATTTTCACAGCAGGTTACCATCAGTTCGACCTGTTCAAGGACTGGTTCAAACTACATAGTCCTCGATAAGTTATGTGAAATATCATTTAATGTGGTGCTTTAGTCAACTGGTAGTGTCTTTCTCTCATCCAGTTGAGTCCCTTGTTTGAGGTCGAGGGTTCGAGCCCCACACAGTGCACTTTTTTTCCGAGCTGGCGCAACCTGATCACGTGGAGCTGGACGGAATTCCAGCTCCACGTGACATTATTTCTATAATGTATTATTGCAAAACTTTTGCTCATCTCAGGATTCTCAACTAAATAGACCAAACTACTATCTGTCTTACTGCAGGTGGTGGAAGGAGGGAACAGGGCCCATTCCCTCCTTCCACCACCTGCAATAGCACAGATCTATCTACAGCAAACAATAAAAAATGTTGGGTAGCTGAAGACAGCAATTCAAAAGGACACTAAAAAGATAAGTTGGGGGGTTTTCAGTGGCAGAGATTAGGTCATACAGTGTGGTTTCAGCATGTTACGCCCACTGGATGAAAGTATAACGGCAGCTGGTTTAAAGTGCTCTGCATAAATGAAAAACTCAAGTTGAGCCAGATGCACAAAAAAAAAGCTGCAATCAACTCACCGTTCCTTGCGCCGTGCGGAAGATGCAAACCAGCAGGCTGTTCTTGGCCATCACTGCTTATGCAGCAGAAAGAAGTTGAAACATCCAACAGGTGCTGCAAAACATTGGGTTAGTGTTCTCTCTCGTATGGCAAAAAGAAAAGAAGGATGAGAGCCATGCACCTGGGTATAAAACATTCCTTGCAGGTGAGGAAGATGCAAGCCAGCAGGCCGTTCTTAACCATCACTGCCAATGGGGCGCAAAGAGGAAACATTATTTAAACAAAGGTCCCTGCTGCAGTCTGCAGAGGGAAATATGCTGGTCCAAAAGGGAACAGTCAGTCAAAATCTGCAGCGTGACGGAAGGGTGCATACTTCTTTAAGACAGAATACTTGAGCATCCAAAAAGACTGCTGAACCTATGAAAAATTTAGAAGCTCACAAATATCCTTTTTCCTGTAGCTGAGTCACTCAAAGACTCAACACCCACGCACACTTAACTGTGATTGCAGGGGGGTTCCAGGAAAACTTTGCGAAGGAGATCATGAACAGTCTCCCCCGACACGCACAACATTGCACGCATCAGGCAAATTGGCCCACTCTGTACATGACCAGACGAGTGTCAAGTATGTTGGCCCCATACTCTCTTCTCTTTCCCAGCTACATGGGGGCTTCATGTAGAGGACTGGTCACAGGGAGGTAGGTGCTGAGCAAGCTCAGTCCTGGGGCAGGATGTGGCTAATAGGGGAAAGATACTAACAGCAGGAATAAACACACCAGGAGAGGTCATTTGTCTCACTGCTACAGGCAGCTGAGTTCATGCCGGCTCATGACCCTGGCTGCCTGTAGCAGCAAGGCAAACTTCCAAAGTGTAGATGCATGTAGAGGAAAAGAAAGAGCTATGGCTGATCAAAAGAGGATCAGTCCTTTAAAATAGCTATTCAGTAACCATCATGATTTTTTTATCATCATCTGTATGTTTTCCCATCATGTGCTGACCTCTGTGGGCTTCCCTCTGAACTCCACTAATGCTTCATGCTCTTGCGAGAGCTATCCATGAGGGCAAAATTGTACCAGCTTGAATCTGGGTGTGTCCACATTGAATTTTCTTCTCAGTTTAAATGCCGGACTATCAGTATTCAATTTCTGTGGTAATTTCGAACTGTCTGTCAAGGCCTTGCATTTCAAATTCTTCAATTGTGCCCAATTTAACTTGTTGAATTACTTCAAGCTGTACTGCTATCATCTAACTTTCAAGTTATACTAGTATGGCCCCATCCATTTTATAATTCACTGACATCACTTCTAATCAGGTATAAATAGTCACATGGACCCAGGATGGATTCTGGGTCCATGTGATTACAAGGTTGCGTACATTGAGCTAAACATTTGCTCCTAGACATACTAGTTGCAAGTCACCGTAATATTTTTGGCTCACTGGTTTGGTATCTTACCACTACTTTTGTGATGAGATTTTGAAGCAGCTGTGCTCCAACGATTGATGGTGCATTGAATTGTACTGAATAGAGTAGCTGAATCTCTTGGCCCATCTGCCCACTTTTAATTCAGCCCACATTTTAAATTTTGTTCAAAACCCAACAGCACTCAAGTGAATTTGAAGCTGGTAAACCTGGGTCAGGATACAGGCATGAGATCTGTGGTAAATGTGGTCAGGCTAAACATTGGAATCCTAGGAATCTGAATGATTACCCAATGCAGCAGCTCAGAATCCTGAAGATAGAATTCCAATGATCAGATGACCTGAAAAATTGCCTTTTTTGGATTGTTTGGCCACCTGATTTGCTTCCAATTTGCGGGGTCCGCAAATTTGACATTTGCGGGACCCGCAAATTGGAAGCAAATGATAAGCAAATAATATGCAAATTTAATATTTGCGGCCCCCGCAATTTGGAAGCAAATGAGAAGTAAATGCTAAATTTGCTTTCAATTTGCCTATAATTTGCGGGCCCCGCAAACGGTAGTGTGCACCCAGTGTAAATGAGGTATGAGTGACACATGTCATGACACGTGACCGTGACTTACGCTCTTCCTCCGGCGCATCCGGCGGTGGTACAAATATCGCGCGCGAAAACTCAGAAAACAGCTACGTTTCAAAGGCGATCCGCGCAAGGATCCATGGGCAGTCCTCCTCAGTCAGCTCTCTGGCCTCAAGTCGCCGCCTAAGGCGCGCCAAGCCTATCAATAGTACATGCACGAACACTACGAGACCGATATCACACCTGTGGTCGCAGAACGCTGGCTCGACCAACAATCAGCGGGAGGGAACGTCCAGACAAACTCCAAACCCACCGCTGCCTTCCGAGCCGAAGTCACACGAGAACTCTTCGCAGCGCTTCCAGAGAATGAGAAAGCAGGGTTTGGGCAACGCGCGAAGGACCTGGCTACGGTGGCGAGGGCAAAGTACGACACCGCCATGAAGGTGCCGCCGTCCAGGGCAGCGGCGGATAAACAAAAGTAAGTCATCTATTGTGTCTGATTTAGACGTTCTCTAATGAGCTGCAGGTGCATCGACGCAATAGGAAACTTCCTCGGTCCAATCCAGCGGGGCATTCTTGAATATACCGGGCTCCATTCAGTGGTCCTGATGGGCGGCCCCATTCCGAGGTACGGCGGGGAATTAAGGCCTGTATAGTAAGTGATTTGTTCGTTGCGAGTGAAATGAGGGGCTGAAGATCGACCGACTAGCTGTTCGTATGGCCGCAGCCGATCGGCAGGAAAACTGCACTTCCCAGACTGGGCGGGGGACCGGTGGGACACACAGGTTTCCGCCTTACTGAAAGAATATTTGGAGAGTGCATTCAGTAAGTCTCAGTTTGCGTTCAGTATCCGTCGAAGATATGCTGACGACGCTCTCCACAGCTAGCCAGGAGATTGTAGAGGCGGCGCTGAGTGACGCTCTAGAGGGCGCCAAGTACACCCTCGACAATAGCGACAACGACAACGGCTCGGACGACAGCTCTGACTCGGACTTGACCTCTGATTCAGACTCAAACACCGACTCTGACGACGATTCAGCGCCGCGCAAGAAAATGCCAAGGTGGTAAAATCGAGGTCGAAGGCTGACGCCAAGGGGAAGGCGAAGGCTAAGGCGAAGGCGACTCCCTCCCGCGCCTCCCACAGCCCGTCGCCCGGCGTGGAGTTTGAGCTGAGTGACCTGCCCATCGACGAGATCGTCGCTCGTACCCTTACGGGGAAGGAGGTGACGATGGACATGATGGCGCCGCCTGGACTTTCATACCACACGGAGCGGCTTTGGAACAAAGCGCACAACGACATGTTGCTGGCGGCACTCGTAGGGAATGCGCGGAAGGGGTTAGCGGATATCATCCCAGCGAAACCGAAGAAGACTGTAGGTGGGACGAAGAAGACCGTCGGTGGGACCGATGGGGGTAAGCGAGCGCGAGAAGGGGAGGGGGAAGATGGAGCATGCAAATCGCGGCGACTGACGGAGGCGGCGGGTTTGTCTGAGGGAGCCGCGGGCACATCAACCAGCGAGGCGGGGGCGCAGGAGCGGCAGGCGCGTCGACGACCGTGTCTCCTACGGTCACAATTCCACCGGAGACACCCGAGCATCGCAAGTTGCCAGAGTCCCCCTCACACCGGGCATCGCCTCCGCTAGCCCCACCACAGCAGGTGGCTCCTGCCCCGCGCGAAGAGGCTCCTCAACGTCCAGCGTCGGCTCCACCAACGCCACTGCAAGAGACACCGCCGACGCCACCGCCGACGCCACCCCCGCCGCCGCCTAATCAACTACAACAGCGTGGTGGGCACCAGCTCCAGCCACCTCTGTCGACCGTGTGGGGCCCCAAGAGAAAGAACGCTGGCTCCGCAGCAGAGGCGACACCGACCGCGACACGGGAGGTGGAGATCGACATGCCCGACGATGCTCCTTCATGGCTCAGCGGGTGTGTCGCGCAGCTGTGCGCCAAGGACCTGGGAGTGCACTTCACGACATTGCTGGAGGCATTCGTGAAGCTCGAAACAACGTACGGCTTCGACGAGGACACCTACGACAAACTGCCAGCAGCTAATCGGCTGAAGGAAGTTGGGGAGTGGATCAAGGCTGGGCGCAACAGAAACCCCAAATTGCCGGTAGTCAAGAATGCGTCGAAGTACGCGGAGAAGTGGAAGGAATGGTGGGATACTTTGCAGCCTGTGTGGCGTCGTCGGGATCGCGATGGCACTTTGATGGCGGGGGGCGCGATGAAGTACGGGAAGGCGGACGAGTGGGGGGCATTGGATTGCGCTGGGCCAAACAGTTGGCTGACGGTCGTGGCGTCACTGTATTTCTGGGGAGTAACCAGGGACGCGGCATCGCAGGAGCAGTGGCGCGCGTCGGTCCAAGATGTTTTGTGGTTGGTTGAGGGTTTAACTGCATCCTTCTAAGTAATAACACGGTCTCCGTTTGGCTTGTAGTCAGTAATTACATCGATTTTATTCGTTATCTTTGTCGTCGTAAAGTGGCTATTATGGCGGTTTCTCGACTCGTCATCCTAGTGTCGTTCTGATTCAGTTAAAGACTTCATGCACAAATTCAATTTCGGTGTACAACTCTGTACAATCACAGAGAAAAGGGGTTCATGTTATCAAAGACGACTTGTGAAAGACGAAAGTCATGTACGTAATGTGATGGAGACAGTGCAAAGAAAGGAACCTGCGTGCCTGCGGCAAGTCGACGCCACGGTAGGGCGAGCGCCACGGCGTCGTGGAGAAGGGCGCCAGATCGACCGCGAGCGCCCTTTTGATGCGCCGGGGCGGTGTGTGATCCGCTGCTGGAAAAAAAGGAGAAAAATAATAGTCATAGTGAAACAAAAGGGCAGGTAGCAGTGGAGGGTATTGAGGGAAATATATTGAACTGCACGGCTGAGAATCAAAGCGGCCAGTGTCAAAGTATGGCGGGAAATACCGAAGAGAATCAGGGGCGGAGGAACACGGAGACCAGCGGCGTGGATCGGAGGGCGTACACATCCGTGTAGCCGGTTGAATCAGGTAGCCGAGAGGAAATAAATGGGTATGCCCCATTGCACCCGAGTATCCTACAAAAAGTGGCAATCATTAACGCATTTGGAAGCAATATGAGCAGCACCAAAAGGGCCGTAAATGGGCCCATTTTTGGCCCCCAAACCAATTTTTTTCCCCCGGCGGGGCAGTGGAAACAAGGCCTGAATGCAGCCTGCGGGTGGCTAGCTCCATGTAAATAGGCAAGACACCACCTGGCTAGGTCCATCTACTTTAGTCTATATATTACTGCTAGGGCTCTCCTCGGAGGGGCCAGCCTCGGGTTTTCGTTTAGGAGCCATCCAGGAAGTGCAGAGGAAACAAGGGAAAAGAGGAGAGCAGTCGAGACAAGTCGAGTAAAGAAAGGGAGCCAGGAGATGGTGGTGGGGAGAGAAAGGGGGATTTGAAACTCCACCCTGACTCGTCGTCGCCATAAGTGAGACTCTAAGCGAGAGAAGCCAGGGCGTGTGAATGAAGTCCAAAATAGCTCCGCGGGTGCGCAGCTGGAGAATCTCCAGGAAGGCGCAGCCCTGCAGTACCTGAAAGGCAAAGTCACGTGCATCAGGCTTCTTTGCGCAAAGTCCCGTTCTCGCGCAGCCTCAAGCCAAACTAGTCTATAGCAGCCGAAGTGTAGAGCGCTAGACCAGCGCTTAAGCGGTTAGCGGTGTCTAGACGGACAGATTTGAGTGGACACTCAAAGAATCGTCTAGATGACAAAAATTTTGATCGAGTTCCCGAAAAGGAAGTGATCGCACGTCTCGAAGCAGAAGCATTTATACGCCGTATACAAACGTGGAGCTTGCCTAGTTTAGAAGTAACAAGTTGAACTGTGGGAAATATCAGTCAAAGTAACAAAGTTGGGCAGGAATATTGACAAACTGTATGGGAATGCAAGAAAGACCTTATAAAATTAATTGAACGTTGCCTGGAAGATGCCATTCCGGTAGCTGCGAAACTGGGAGGCAGGACGCTGACCACAACCGGGGACGGTTGAGATTTAGTAAAGAGGAGATGAAATGGTGTGTCACTGAATACGCTGCCATCTGGCTATTATTTGCGCTTTTTAGCAATAGTCTGTCTAGACGCTACTAAGTAATAATACAGCCGTCTAGACAGGTCAATATACCTACTAGAAACTCTGTTCGGTGGTACAAAGGAGAGTCAGAGTGAGCTCCGGCTGCTGGCTGTAGTATTAGTACAGTGCTAGGCGCGGTTACAAGCGTTACACTGTGCGAAGTACACATACCAAGGAGGTCTATACGGGGTCTAGTACCTCAGAATGTCAATTACCCTATCAAAGGAACCAACGACTGCACAGGGAAGCTATGGTCTTCACCAGCAAAGCAAGCAACATGATATAGGGTCTGTCTAGACGAGTCGGCGCACTAAGTTACAGGTGTCTAGACGAGTATAGAACGACTCTATAGGTTGTCTAGACAGCAAAGTACCGCGTCTAGACGGTGCAAGGAGCTTAGGGATATTAGGAGGGGTCGCCCTAAAGCGCCCCTCTAGCCAATCAGGTGACCAACGCGACGCGGTCAGCGTTGGGGCGCCACAGGCACAAACATGACGAAGGAGTTCTTGTTGAGATATAGCCATGGAACGATGTATATATGTCTAGTCCGTGTGCTATCGGGGTATACGAGCAGATTGGTGAGCAGTCCGGCGTCAGGGGACAGGGTTTTGCAAATTACAAGGTTCGGGAGCTGTCTAGACGACCCGAACTGGCCATATACCCGAACTGGGCCCCCAAGATCGTCATCTATATGACTTTCTGGCAAGCCCAGAGCCAGCATAGACCCGGTTAGCCTTCCGAGGATGACCGCATGACCAGAACATCGGCCTGTTTTACTCATTTCTCTTTACCTCATCTCTTTCTCTCAGAATCGTATATAAAGCCTCATAAAATACCACAACAGACCAGTGTATGCCCCGCTCATCGTTACAACGATTCGGGTGTGCTCAGGCCACTTAGCGGAGATTAAAGTACCATCTCTCTCTGTGTAACAGTAGTCTATAAAATCGTAGCGTTGCTTGTTGGATCCAGAACATTTGTGTGAACTTATAAGCAAAGCTTCGCGTTGGGAGGTCGTGAGCGGTGACTGCCTCCACGTATAAATCAGGACTGCACGCATATTAGAAGGCTTGAGAACTGCACTAAGCGTCGCGAGTGGACTCTAGCAGGGCATCCGCATTGGGTGACCAGGAAACACCTCGCTAAAACCGACCACGCCCGGCACAGCACTTTGGGAGAACCCTAGGACAACCACCAGTCGTTTAGCTGTGTTGGAAAGTACTTTGAGGTCCTTAATAAACTCAAGTGTACGGAAAAGATCTTGGATTCAAAGGAGTCCGAGTCTGCCGCTAGTTCTCGAGAGGCTAGCTGTGCACCAGAGGCCGTCTAGACGAAGCAGCATAGCCCTTGAACGGGATTTTCAGTCCAAATCTACACCTCCTCGCCTAGGCACCTGTACTTCGGTACGATTCCTAGTAACAATCCTTTATATATAAACCTGTGCATCCTTCTCTGGAAGTTTTGTTTAGAAGCCAAGCAGCCAAGCCAACTAGTGTCTAGACGCTGCATTTTGAGACGTTTTGAACGCATAGAACAACTATACGTGCTCTAGACATCAGATCCGCAGTCGCATACTACGACTCAGGACCCGAACTCATCGAGGAAGACGCGCTAAGTCCCCCGCGAGTCAGTTTAGATAGGATTGGGTTGGTGTGTGTGTGTTTTGTGTGTGGTGTGTTAGTTGTTCAGCTAGCCCACATTCAGAGCTTAGTTTAGCCCTTTTCGTAGTCAGCGCATCTTGCCTGTTTCATCGCCATAATTGAGTCCTTAATCAAATGGGAGGACAAATTGCTAGGATCTAAAATTTCACATTGCCTCAGACCACATGGCATTGATGAGCGTTAAAACGGCGGCACACAGTACTGGGAATGGGTGCATCATAAGATGGGATGAGTACCTCTCCCGCTTCAACTTTGAGATATCACATGTTGAAGGGGTCAAGAATAAAGTTGCGGACTGCCTATCCAGGTACTATGAGAATAATACTGACAACGATGAGTACACACCCAAAGACTATGTCACGGCAGACTACCGTCTGGACCCAGACCTAGAAGATATGACGAAACTACATATGGCTGAGCTCACTCCCGACGTCATTGAGATACTGGCTCACCGCGTCAAGGACCCTGTGGAAGATCGAGTACTCAAAGTGCTAGAACTTGAACGCAATGCCGAGGCCATGGCCGAGGAGGGCTTCAACACCTCCACTATTTCACTAGCCGACACCCTCAACGCGGACCCGCCCCTTACCACCACCATCGAAGGCGATGACTCACCACTGGAGGACATCAAGGTGGGGTACACCCACGATAACCTATTCTCAAAGGTGATCACCATCCCAGCGCATTCTGGCAATTCAAGTATGAAAATGGCCTACTGTTCGGGATGTACATGTCAGGGGAGAGAGTGCTCTGCATTCTGCGAACAACCGGAAAGGGAGGAAGGAAAATAACAGAGATACTACTGCAGCAGTCTCATTCCACCCTTGGGCACTACAGTGAAACGTGTGCTCGGGAAACAGACCAAAATGCTAAACTAAATGCTAAAGCTGACAAGCAAGATGCTTTGCTGCTTGAGCCAAATCTGAAGATAAAGCCTCACAACTAACAACTACTAACCAAAACTAACACCTAAACACACCCCTTTCAAGGTCTATTGCCAACGAGTAAAGATGCTTGTCCAAGATTACATGAATGTACTTCCAAGGACGAGGACTAAGTACTGAGATGGCTTAAGTAGTCTTTTATGAATTGTGCTGGTTAAGCGTGAAAACACTGTTTGTTCGCCTTGTCAAGTGCAGAACCAATGTCCTGAACACCTGAGTTGTCTTGTAGATATTACACAGGGGGCAAATATGAACACACCTGCCATCGCCGCATCCAACACGCATCCAACACGCATCCAACCGGCATCCAACAGGCATGCCCAAGGCATGCGACAGTCTTCGCACAGTCTGCTTCTTGCCGCGGCCTCGTTGAGAAATCTAAAAATGAACTGATTCCCGAGCTCGGGGTTAGCCGGTCAATCTCACCCAACTCTCACCTTCCCCTCCATCCCTCTGTCTAAAGCCTTCCTTTAATCGCTGGAAACATTACACACCATATGCAATGCTGCATACTTCTAGGTTCAACTTGAGGACCTTATCGCGCTCATCAAGTGTGTCCATAAAATTTTCACCTCGCTGGCGCTACACATTTTCCTCCTGAGATCTTCCGGCTCTGGGCAGCTTTGCAGTGCACATTTCTCCCCTTCTTGACACCATATGCAAGATATCCGCGGTTGAAGGCATCTTTAATGTGGACAAGACCATCGCGGACTTACCCAGGGATCCACAAATGATTCAGAGTAGTTTGTTGGGTACTTGGGAGAGGTTGTAAATCAAATGTTATGCATTTTTTGGTTTGAATTTAATAAATGCCTGCAGAGAATGGGTTGTGATCTCATTGAGTGAATACATTCAAGTGTGTGGGAAGTCCCTGCCCAATTGTACACCTGAGACAAGCCCGAGATCACGCCGCTGCCAAACAGGACCGGTGCAGCATGCAAATGTGGGACAAAGTGTGGGACAAAGACACACAAAAGATGCAACGAGTGCGTGTCGGATGCGTGTCGGATGCGTGTTGGTTGCCATTATGATAAGTGCGGACTCTTTTGCCCCCTGTGTTATAGCTTCTCAGCTCGATTGCAATTCTCTTTAAGTAACCGTTTTGGACAAAGTCCCACTTCGTGCACAATAAATCCTGTGTTCTCTCGCCGTTTAACTTTGTCTGGAACCCGTTGTATAGTATCACTTTGTCTGGTAACACTTTGTCTGGTAACCACAATTCCGTAACTCGGTCCGTTTGGTTTAAGGGTTTCGCAAATCAATGCCGGTCAACTTCTATTCGAGCTACTCCATGGAGACAGTCTTAGTGAAACAAGCCCTAGTCTTCCTTAGTACGCGGGCGCTGGTAGCTGCCGGCTCTCTTGGGGAAGATTTCGTGCTGTCCTACTAAACTATGCCTCCCTTATATACATTTCCTACATATTAGTTACATACACACTATTATCATGCGGCGGTTATTATCCGAGCTTTAGTCAGTCCATTACGGTCACTCAACTCAGTCGGAAAGCTATCCAACTCCTTTGTTGCATTTAAAAGTGGACCAAGGTTTCACTTGGTGCCTAATTCGATCGATCACTTAGTAAGTCATTTTGTACCACCTCGTACTTGAGGTAGCCGTTTATCCCTTAAGCAAGGATCCCTTGTTGAACTCAGCCAGTTAATGGCTCTCTGTAGACACCAATATGTTTGTGGTTCTGAACATGTAGTTCACATCATCAATAGCAATCCTGTTTTAGAAGGTATTGATCAGTTCTTGGCAGTCCGGCCAAGTTGGACATCCGGCACAGTGCTTAACCGTCATTGAGTTAAGGACTGCAGCAGATCATGTGATCAGGTGCGTCGCGCCAAGGCAACCAAATAAAACACAACATATCGAGAAGTCGGCTTAAGGTGAGTTCCCCTTTGGCCTAATATTAGACAGAGTGGATATGTGCTAATCCCTTGATTAAATAGACCTTGTGGTGGCTTCTGAACCATCATCCAGCCATGCCCAAGTCATGCTCGACGTCAAACTCCTCAAGCAGTATGTGAATATTCTGCTTAAGCGGGTCACACACGAACTGTGATTCCCACAGTAAGTCTTTTAACTAACCGTGCAGGATGACACGTTAGTCCTTGTTTAGTCTATATGCATGCATTAAATTGATAACACAACGCGATTTCTGCGTGTTCCAATACACGGCTTATCGACAGGGAGCTATGCACATCTGAGTACGTCCGCCGATGGTTCTGGTGGCTACAGATGGGGCCGGAAATTGAACTATTCTGCAAATCCTGCGGGACTTGTTGAATGTACAAGGCGTTGAAATGGGCAGCTGCGCCTGACTATGAAACTCGCTAGGATATGCCTAGGGAATGCGCACCAAATGCAACAAACCACTAACACACACAACTAACACAACTTCACTTTATACTCCCAAGAACTGGCGCACTCCTTGGTTGAGTTCGGGTCCGAGCCGTAGTATGCGACTACTGGTTTTGGATTCCTAGGGGCAAACGAAAAGGTATCGATTTCTGTTCTGCTACTGACACTGGTCCTACTCTCTGGTCTGTTCTTTGGTACTACCACAGTCCTTGACTCGAAACGCTGCACACCGACTGGTGATTTGTGAACGGGTTTTGGGGGGGGGGTAGGGTACTAGGGTTACTGAAGTAGCTCCTAGGCAAAGTTTGTAAAGTTTCCGTCTGAAAATCCCAATAGGGCTATGCTGCTTCCACAAGTACTGCCTCTCAACAAGACTAGGCCAGATAACCGCCTTGCTGGACTCGCGTTTCCTGTACTAACGCAAGAACGTTTCCGTACGCTTTGGCTTTTTGGGGCCTAGGGACAACTAGCTCTGTTCACTGCGATCTACCGGTTCAATCTTCCACTGCGCTCAACCAAAGCGTTCTACCTAGCTAGCGCCTAACTTGGTGTTTAGGTCGAAACTAGCGCAGCCTCTGCGTTGCCAATGCGAAGTAACCGCGCAGCCAATGCAACGGATAAGTCTTCCTTCCTAGCGCGTGTGGCCCTCGTAGATTTTATACGTGGAGCAACGAACCGCCTCTTGTTCCAACGCGAAACTTAGTTGTTTATACTTGCGCTGGTTCTCAGAGATATTCAACTTAAATGTCACTCCGAAAATAGCCAATCAAAAACCAAGATTCGATTCTACAGACAATACAGATACAGAGGAAAAATATGTTATTCTCTCTGCAGATCGCCTGAGGACACCCACACCGTTCTACGATGAGCGGGGATGAACTGAGCTATAGCGGCTTTTTCTGGTTCTTTTTATACTACTGAGTCCTTTGAGATGAGATAAGATGAAATGAGTAATGGAGTGGTGGTGTTTGGTCGTTCGGCAAGCAAGAAAACGCTGCCGAGGTGATTCGTAATTGCGGCCAGATGAAACAGTCAGCGTGGCTGATGCTTTCCTTGGCCTAGGTGGGTCTGGTATTTGCAATGACTGGCTGCCGACTGCAGCCGATCATGCGTCATTCTTCCGAGGCGGTTCCGCGTCGCCTAGCACACTCATTCATGTCTTGTCATCCTCCGATAACGTCCGTTCGTTCGCGGTCTGAACTTCTTAGCAAGGTGACATCTCCCCGTCGTTGCCAATCGTCTCCATTTGGCTTTCCCGGGGGCCGTTAGGCTAGTCCTGCTAAAATAGTCAGGTATAATCCATCCCTAGGTACTGTGCGTTCTTTCCTAGGAGACTGGCTATCGTTTCCAATCCGTCTTCCTTGGTAGCAATTGCATAACCAATGGCCCTAGGACCCTCGTCCTTGGCATCTACTTGGTTATTGCCGAGTTCTGTCCTCCTAGGCAAATGCCTGGTTCCTCTTTGTGCAGTCATTGGCTCTATATTTATAGATCCCTTGTTGTACTCCGTTCCTAGGCAGGAATATCCTCCTTGATAATGTACTTCAGAGCCTGGTATCGCTTGTAACTGCGTGCCTCAGTCTCGTTCATACTACAACCAGCAGTCGGAGCTCGCTCTGGTTCTCCTTTGTACCACCTGACAGAGTTCTGTTGATACAGAAGCCACCTTTGTCTTCCTAGGAACACTAGTGTAACTAGTGGCTTAAAAAGCGCAAAGTTTAGCTAGATGACAGTGCCTTGGTGTGGCGCCGTTTCAGCGTCAACCACATCACCGCCTGGGCTCTTGCACTCAATGCCAATCCCACCTCATCTGTGGGACTCAGTGGGCATGGATTTCGTGGGCCCCTTCCTATCATGCATGGACTACAATTATCTCCTAGTCGTCATCTGCTGATTAACAAGCATGGTATCGCTCTCACCAATGAAAGTGACCAACTCGTCAACGGACATTGCCTGTATGTACATTCGGGATATTTTTAGATTGCATGGGATGCAGTCCTCTATCGTCTCCGACTGGGATTCAAAATTTACGTCCAAATTCTGGTGCAAAGTCCATAGGCTTACCGGGACCAAGCTACTCATGTCCACTTTGTTCCACCCCCAAACGGACGGCGCGTCAGAATGAGCAATCCGCAACGTCTCGCAGATCTTGTGCGCGGCTGCTGACCCCACCCAACAAGACTGGGTCTATTATATTCCCATGACTGAATTGGCGATCAATTCAAGGATAAGTGCCTCAATGGGATTCACACCTTTCGAGCTGAACTATGGGTACATGCCCTGGATGAACACTGTTCTGCCGAGTGACTCGGAACTACCTGGGATAAAGGACTTCATCAACAAAGCACTGGCCAACATTGTGCTCGCACATGACGCTATCATTGAAGCATGCATACGAACTGCTCATTAAGCAAACAAGAAGCGCAGCGAGGAAGTACCATATAATATTGGAGCACAAGTGTACCTGCCCACAAAGAACCTGAATCTACCAAAAGGGCATGTGAGGAAACTTGTGCCCAAGTTCATCGGACCATATGTGATCACCGAGGCTTACCCTGAGACATCAACATACAAGTTGGACCTGTCAGATGAGCTGAAAGCACCCCACATTCCATGGCCCACTACTCCGACCACATGAGCGCAACAACAAGACAATATTCCCTAGTCAAAAAGCAAGCAGATTCTACAATTTTGGCATGCCCGAGTAAGAATGGTTTGTTGAGGAGATCATTGGACACAAATGGACGGGCCTGTGTTCGCTGAAATTCCACGTCAAATGGACAGCCAGAGACTATACCTGGGAATCACCCAAGACACTCGACAAGTGCAGCGCGCTGGACAACTACTTTGAGGTGATGGCCGTGGATTGTTGGCAGGATCTGCCAAGATAGACCGGCTCGGCCCTTGATCCCGGGCAATAGACCGCGATGCCACACTGTACTACCACGCATCAAGATACCCACATACTTTTCTCTCTAGTATCACCATGGCAAACTGGGATTGCCATTCTCGGAATCATTCCCTCCTCTCTCTTTTCACCCTTCCTTTCCCTACTACCACTGTGTACATTCTGCAACTATGGCATTCCACGGGAACTCCAACTTTGTTGACACAGCTACTGTTAGAGGGTAAGGAGTTAGACTTAAACACGGTCCAGGTTCTAATAAATTAGAGAGGAGCAGGGTTAGCGTGTAGGTCAAGGATAAGTTGCCATCACGCCAGCTGCTCAAGACTATATAGTACATTAGATAGTAACATGTAGACAAAGAGACATAAGAGAAGATGATAGATGTCAAACGAACTGGGTATGATATGACAGGGGCGCGCCTGCGCACCTTACAGCTACGCACATACAAGTGCGACACCAACTCGGCAAGTTCTATGACAGGAACAAGGACGGCGGGACCTGGCAAGGCCCCGACAACTGCCCAATGTGAGTGCCCGGTATCGGCATTGTCCTGGATGTACCTCCCCCCATATGTGCCACAATGGATGTGGGAAAGCGCTGTGATGCGGACTGCGGTTCTGTGAACTGCCTGACCTGGGGTGGGTATAGTCAAGTAGTGTTTACAGAATTTAATTCGTCCTCTAGGGGGAAATTGCTCTGTCGCGGAGCTGCGTAGCTTTAAGGTACGCTAATGCGTGATATATAATTTGTGGTGTGTGTGTGTGTACAGTTCTCTCCGTTTGGATTGAACACTTTGCCAGGTTCCTCGAAGATTTAGTTCTTCGTTGGGGGCTGGCCTTCCGAAGGTACCGCGGATGGATAGTTTTCTACACTTGCTCGAAGGGTACTCTCCGCAATGCGAATGCTGTTCCGTTCCGGAGTACTCGGGTTATCTGTTATGCTTTATCCACCCGTCTCGAACGTATCGGACGGCAGGTCTCTTCAGTACAGTGCAACACTATACGGACAGCTATAGCGATTCCCTTCGTAGCCTGGTTTCTCCGTTGGTGAACGCCTTGAAACGGAATTACTTCCGTTTCGAAGACTCGGGGGTGAAGTGTGCGAATTGAATGGGTGAAATGGTATGATCGCGTAGGATAGGCCTTCCGTGTACGATGGGGTGGGTTCCTCGCAAGGATATGCGCTCGAACTCCGAAAAGGAACGGTTGCACGAAGCCAAGTTAGGCGACTGGCCGTTTGGTGGTGTGCCGCGTTAATCTACTACCGCGCGCTTTCAACTCCGGATTGACTATATTTTCCCCGTATCGATTTATCGAAACGGAGGTGAGACGGACGGGGTTTCTTGACAAGCCCTGGCCTTCTAGGTGACCTTGGTTTGTCCTACTATTGGGCGGCACGACCCGTAGCGGAGTGTATTTAATTTAGTTCCCCACCCTGGTGTACTTCAGGGGGAGTAGCTTTAGGTAAATGCAGTGGGAGGTAATAAGATGATCATTCTGTATCCTACAGCTGGCTTTTATACCGTACTCTGTCCGATACTCGCGCGCGTATTTATCCCTTAATTGGAAACGGATGTTCCACCTTTTCAGTTCTGACTCGCCTCTGTGATCGCCCACACGTTCCCGATTCCGAAGGGGTTAGAAGTTGACTTGGAGCAGCCTCGTGTCGCCTCCGTTTCCCGTTTCAGTCACCCCGTTTCCCAAGAACTGCCTCAGTTCTCCGTTTAGTCGCCCCGTTTCCCATACCGCAACCACTTCGTCTCCGTTTGCTCCCCCATTTCCTTCTCCCTAGTACCGGCCAGGTGGCGGAACGGCAACGCATGCGAGACAAATAAGAGAGCCTGTAATGTTTCCTCACAAGGTCTCCGTTCGATTCGGGGTCTGGCCTTGATACACCATCAAGAAACTTTTGCCTCCGTTTCGTTTTTGAGTGAATGTGCGTCGAGTTTTTGAGTGAACACATTGAACGGCCAGGTAGCTCTTGCCAGAATCAATATTTTCCTGCTCAATGCTTGCTTGTGGGTTTTCTGTTTGATTCGGAGTCTGATGTTCCTATAATTGAAATCAGGTTTGTTTCGTCTTCTTGTCCGTTTGTCGAGTCGTAATCACGGCCAGGTGGCGGAATGGTAACGCGCGCGAGACGAATACACAGACTTCCATAACATTTCCTCGCAAGGTCTCCGTTCGATTCGGGGTCTGGCCTTTTATTTGGAGGCGCACTGTGTCATATTCTTGGACGTCGTGAGTATGAATTTCCTCCCGTTTGGCCGCGTTCAGAGCGCATCACAAAGTGACAGCTCACAGCGCGCTGTCCTAATGGCCCCACAGGCCACGACACCACATGGTGATAGGGCAAACAGAACAACTTACCTCAACGTGTCTACGACAAGTACTGCCGCCGATCAGCATCGCCACCGAGACGACATGACCACAACCACAGCGGGTACCGGCTGAGGCTAGGGAATGACACGGGTACAGGTAAACCCACGGTATGCAGGTACAGGTGCGGTGTGAGACTTTCAAATACTGCAAATACCGCAACCCGTACCCGAAGTCCAAAAAGTGCCACACAAGAGACATGAACTCATGATCTCATGAGTTTGAGCAGAAATAAAGAGAAGGTATATAGCCAAGTAGACTATAGTACCATTAAAAAGTGCCAAAACACTCTGGGGGTCCTCCAGCAACAGATTTGATCAAATCAGGATTGTTTGATTGCTCTCAATTCAACTGAATATGGATTGTATGAAGGCAGAGAAATTATCAAGCTCTTTAGTCTATGTATATGCTTCAGATCCCTCTTTTGAGGCAAACCCAACTCTCTTGGGTTCAATTCTGTCTGCTCCAGTTATTTTAAAATACCCGCGGTTATAAATTGCGGTATTGTGCGGGTGCGGGTGACAGGTTTTGCAGGTACGGGTGCGGTGTGACCTCGTGAAACTTGTGGTATCACCTGTGTTACAACCTAGCCGAGGCACAATTCGCCACTGCCACGATTCCTCTACGGGCCCCCACGAATGGGAATGGCGCAGCCAATCTGTCATGAATCGGGGTTTTCTCACCCCTTTCAATTCTTTTTCAACCCGGACCCGATTCCCCCCGATACACCCGAAATCACACGAAGCGGCCCGGGTCATTCACCCTGACCGCTAAAACCAGCAACAGACTGCCGAAGCGTGGTATATAACAACCCGGGTTATTAACCCTGAACGCCAGACATTGCATATACCGATCGCTCTGAAAAGCCAATAGTTTGCTGATCGTATTTCAAACCCCACAATCACCATATCTACGGTTTCCGATCGACAGTAATAATTCGATCTGTAGCAACCATAAGTAGTATATAAGCCTGGTAGAATCTACATGTACATTACATTCTACCTCGTCTAATACCAGCCTACCTTGGCCTAGCAATGACGAAGCGTCTTCTCACTACAAACTCTGAGCTCTCAGTATCCTATCCTTCATCCTCTCCTCAGTAACCTTGTAAAGGGGCTACTTGGGTGTGTACTATACCGCCTTCAGGTCTCACCGGGTTCCTCCTCGGGTCGATCCTCGTCGTACTTTGCCATCGTTGTGGCTCTTCGACGCTCGATCCCCTCCAGAGTTCACCCCGGGTTCTGACCGGGTTATTTGCACAAAGGTCTCAGCCGGGTTATTTCCGTTTCAGCACCATCGCCAGACCGATCCAGGGCTGTCGCTGATACAATCCCCCCATTCACGCAATAGGGATTCTCCATAAACTAGCTCCTCAAGAAGCTCCGTAAGCTCGGACTCCAGGTACGGATACAGCAGTTCTCGCAACTGGGAATTCAGGGGACCAATGAGATCCTACAGCTACGCATGGTCCAGGAGCACAAGGAACTCAAAGCTGTACCTGTGCATTGACAACACCGAGTTTCTGCGCGACCCTGCACTTGACTCACGCCGAAGAGGATCGCCACCGGCACCGGCATGGACGCAAACAGTGTTCCACCCAACATCGAGGATGCGCAAGTCAGCGACTGCGGGCATCCCATATTCCCTAGTGATGCACACGACGCTGAGGACAGATTCTTGTCCGATGGTGAGGAACCGTTGTTGCCCGAAGGATGGGTTGCAAAAGAGCGTGCACGCAGGGCCGAGATGCTGCAGAAGAAGGCAGATGGTGCACAGTACATCGTCAAACACCCGGAGCAGCCACTGAGCACGGGCGTATGGCGCGGACTCCGACTAGACACAGTATGGGAGGCCGCAAATGTGCTAAAGTGGGTCGCACGCGCCGAGCTGGGCACATACAACTGGATGGACCACTGGCTGGTACTGCTAGCAGGCAACGCCACCATCGTGTGCACAGCAGGACAAGTCTACTGACTGGCGCACCAGAGTGACATGACGAACCAGTACTGTGCAATCACCACGGGGTCCACTAGAGCATCGTGGAAACAGCATCTGGACCACCGACCATGGCTACCACCCAGCAATAGGGCCAACTACCCACAGTCAACAACAACATCATCATGGTCGACAATGAGGCCATGGTGTGCCTAGCAGCCACGGACGCACCAGAGGATGTGACGACAATGCCCTTAACCAACACCGAAGACGACAAGTCCGTCCAATCCGCCACGCACGCCACATTTGGCAAGGCCATGAAGCTGTACGAGAAGATGGACACGCTCTACTGGCCCCTAGGATTCCACGTCAGTGAACAGCTGTTCACACGCATCGGCAGAGGCGTGCGCAGATGTCCATACTCCCCTGACGTCGCATGGTGGTTCACGGTGAACAGTTTGTTCCCCGAACAGCCGGACGTCGAAGGTGTCTACATGAGGATCACAGTGCTTGGTGAATACAAGTACAAGGTGCTGCCCCTTGAGCACTACCCATTTGCCACCACCAACATCAACGGCTCACATGTTGTTGCATGGTTCATGCAGCACGGGATTGATGTCAATAGCGTGGTGCTTGCACTCAAATCATTCGCGCATGTGCAACGGAACACATCACAGAACCGCATCGACCCCACACTCAAGGAATTTGACGGCCCACAGCCTAGGAGCCCAGCAAACGCCGTGAGGATCGTCGCAGAGGACGTCATCCACTGGAGTGAACTACACCATGTTCCCCGCGCTGGAGTTGCCACCACCTACCCCGAGTTCCCTGGCAAGCCAACTGGACCGATAGCTGGATGTTTGGGTGTTGATGCGCATGTCATGTGTGCGCTGCTTGAATCGAAAGCCCAGCACAATGCCTCGTGTTACGCGACGCTGGCGCTGGTAAAAATGCGGGACTCAGAGCCTCGTCCTGGGGGGGAGGGGGTGTAAGTACCCACATCTCCCCGCTTGCCGCCTACCCGCATACTTGCTATTATTCATTATTGCTTACTCTCTACTTCGTTACGATTACACATGTATAGTCAGCATCAGTGTTGGGCTAGTCTCTCGTAGACAGACGCTACAACGATTTGCTCGTACCTCGCAAGTTGTAGTCTGTTGATTAGCGGCATCAGTTGATCGCTACCCCACTTATTACCAATCACAGATTTTCTCGGATGTTGAGGTGAGCCTTTCAACATGTTTCCCATCAGTTTACGGCCTCCTCAGCATTCAGGACCTCGACTCAAGTGTTCTCTCCAGCAAAATTTTGTTGGCAGGCCTCAAGGATAAAGATGCTGAGATTTGATGCTCGGCATACACCAAAGCCCGAGATACTGGTTGATGCTCAAAGGCAGAGAAAAAAAAAATTCTGAGGAAACAGATACCTTCATAGGGTAGTGAAGTATACCAATTTATTTAAATTTTCACAGCTGGAGGTTGTATGGAGCAGTGTGAGAGGAGGGGGAAAATGATTTGTAATCACCCACCAAAAGATTGGTAATAAGCGAGGTACTTGAACACGGTGGCGCGGTCAACTCTAGACTAGTGTTGGGCCAACTAATCTTGGACCCAACACTGATGCTGCCTGCTTCTAATAAATAGAGCTTGGGACAGTTCAGTCAGGTGCTTGATATAAGTTAATCCCCACCCTCCTTATCTGGCACTTGCCGGCCGTGCATTGATTGTAATTTTGGGTGATTGCTGAGGAATGAACACTAAGCCGAGTGAACACCTGTGGTGACAGGTGACATGGCATGAACATTTGGTCGAAATAGTACAGTAGAGCAACCCCGGGTCAGGGAGTTTGTTGTTGAAGACAACAGCTCGTAGTTCAGTAGCTAAAATTGAACTCTATATGCATACTATTCATGAATAACTCACCACTAATGAGTATTCAAACTCGCTGAATGTGAATAGTTGCCACTCACAAGTATTCGTGAATACTCCTTACTAATCAACAAATATTTGCCATCAATACTCGTATGAATGCGAATATCATTTCTCCCACTTTGATGAATATTCATATTCACGAATGTATATTTGTGCTACACTGTAGTCTTGACGCATCCCAGTGGGTTCTCCACCTGATGCGAGGGTTGTCTGTGCAGCTTTGGTTTCTGTATAGCAGTCTCAATTTGAATGTTTCCGCAGCACCAGGTGAGCATGAGGTGGAATAACAAAACACGTTGGGTGAAAATACAGAAGAAATGCATAAAGTCACAAATGTGGCCGTGATGTGAATAGTGCTGACTCGCCTCAAATCACCTTATTTGAATAAATAGAATTTCAAACAACAAACATAGGAAGTACATAAAAACAAAATGGGCTAGGACTGCATATAACGGTTTGAAACTCAGACTGCAATCAACTTGATCTGTTCTTCCTCCAACCCAAGCTCTTCAGTATCACTATCCACTTCCTCCACCGTCCCTGTAGGAACATTGAGCTCAGCCAACTGAGCCAAATTCTTTCGGTGCTGCTCTTTTGTCTCCTCACTGATGTCACCAACCCTCTCATCAATGTCCTGAACTCTCTTGGCTTGTGATGAGCACTCAAAAAGTGGCTTTGCAGTTTCCCACAGTTCCAGTGCCTTCAGCAAATCCCCATTCTTTTTAGCTATGTCCCCAAGTTGGATCATGCACTCTGCTCTGCTGCGGTGAACATCCATGTAGGTAAATCCGTCCAAGGCGACAGTGAACAGGCTGACAGCACTGACTTCATCATTCTGCATGAGGTGGACATCTCCAATGAATTGCAAAGCCTTGTAAATTCCGAGCTTCTCCTTTGCCCTAAGAGAGTGTGCAAGTAGGATTATACTCCAGGAGGTATCATGGTGTGAGCTCCAGCGAGTGACATCTGCTAGTCTCTCCAGACAGTAACTTATGATCTCAGAAAACTGTCCCAACCCAGCTTTGAGACATTTACAAAACAGGGAGCATGACACATCTCCTTCTCTGAGATTCAGATCAGCTTGAATCATATCACAGTAAGTCAGTGTCTTCTTTTGTCCAATTTTGTTAAAAATGGCTTGTGATGCACATATTTTCTCCTGGATCACCTCACAGGAAACTCCCATAGGGACCTCAACTGCAGCGATATTTATCAAGGAAATAGCTTCATAATACAGCTGCCCCCCTCCCACATAGATCTGAAGGAGTTGTGTGTGGAGGGTACAACCATAAGCATACTCTGATTTGAGTACATGAACTTCTGCCTGACAACTTACAAGGGAATAGTTCATGATCCCCCGGGACAGACCACACAGTTTTAGGAGAGCATTGGCCCTTTTGACTAGAAATAAGCACTCACAGAAATGACCCAATACTTGGCAGCATATGGCCTCAGTGTATAGTCCTGTTGCCTCCCTGTGCAAATCTCCAGAGATATTTGCAAGTCTCTGTGCTTCCTGTGCATAGACTTGGGCAGTGATATAGTCACCAGTGGACCATTTGATCCACGAAAGCTGAGCTAAGACTGTTGGTTGTTCTTTGATGTTTCCATGTGACTGTACGAAGGAGAGGCCCATTTGAGAATATTTTAAAGCAGTGGGGATATCAAGGTCTGAGTAATAGTGGCCTAAATTAGTGTAAAAAGCGGCTATGGTATCGTTGTCAGTACCCATCATGGTTAAACAGAGAAAGTGAACATACCTTCCAAATCAGGGTCATCAAAAGTCTCCAACCACTCAAAAGTCTGAGCAATCAGTGCCTCAGGATGGGGGATTGAATGGGTTCCATGTCTACCAAATAACCTAACAGTGAAAGATGCTTTGGCCCAATGGTCCTCTGAGTGTGGGAGGAGGCTGAGTACCTTGTTCACTAGAGGTGTTGCATATTTGCCAATGTCTGCATCAAATCGAATGAAGTGAGATGTGCAGGAGATGCTATCTGCTAGATTGGGATGCCCCGGGTATAGTCCATTTTGGATAATGATCGGAATATTGGTGTAATTTGAAGTCAGTCGTTCAACATAGAGGGTTGATGGCTGTTTCCCCCTATCAACTAAATACAATTGGAGGAGCTCCTGGAAGTGTTTAAAAAGTGGTCTGATCATCTTATCCGTTGGTGGAAGAAATTTGGCCATATATTCTCGGATGGGTACTAGAACTTTGAGCCGTTTATTTCCATCAGCATAGGCCAAAGAAGTACAAAGCAAAGCCCTTTTACAATCAAGGATATGCTGAATTTCAAAGTTGCTTTGCTTCAGTTCAACATCTGAGAGCCCATCGGGGAGGATCGACAAGAGACTCAGAAGCTCCTGGGAGTGAGGTGTGGACATGATTCTAGGACTTTCAAGGGAAAGCAAGATGGATGATTCAAGATTGGATCTTCGGTCATAACCCTCTGAGATGACCGAGGTATGCTCCCTCTGCCAGCGCGACAAGATTGCAGTGGTGCCCTCCACATCCACTGCATGAGCAAGAAGGTTGATTGAAAGTGGCATATTGTCTGTGAGGTGAAGCACTTGGTTGATTTCCTCCATTGGATGTCTATCTTCTGCGATAGCAACAAACACCTTGCGTGCAGCCTCTTGTGCCAAGGGCTCCAGAGGGGGCAGGAATGGTCGTGTCCATTGCACCTTGGAGGGTCTTTCTGCTCCTCGCATTGTAATCTTGGACTTCATGAGCAAACAAGTACACAAGAAGAAATGAGAATACATACCATCAACACAAGACTGGCTATATCTGTGAGCAGGGAGAGGAATTCCTCAACCTCTTTGCGGGATTCTAGTGGCTCCCAAGCAGTCTCAAGGTTGTCAAGAATCAGCAAAGTTGTTGAATCCTCTGAAAGGCGGTGGAGAACTGCTTGAGTGAGGTCTTGACCAGGCTTCATTCCAAGATGGGCCCCAATGAGACCTGCAAGTTCAACCTTGCTTGCTGCAGTGTCACAGGGAACAAACAACCGATTTCCCTGGTATTTGATAACAATTTCCTCATGATGTAAGACAGTTTGTGCCAAACTGGTCTTTCCCATACCACCAGCACCTAGAATAGCTATCCTCGGGGTGCTTTCCCTGAAATGATTGAGAATATCAGCGAGCTCCGATTCACGTCCATGGAATATTTTGGGTTCTGCTGGCAGCATTGAGATGGAGTTGGAGCTATGATGTCCATGAGCATTGACACAAAAGGACTAGGTCATTAACAATCACCTTGCATATGAACCGGAATACATCCTGCTAATCTGTGTGTCTGTTATTATCGCTCTTATGAACAAATATCCTCACATACAGATGATGCTGAGTCTGAACTGGATATCGTCTCAATTGTATTCAGCACCTCCTGATGTCTAATCTGGGCCTGTTCTTCCATTTCTCTGACAGTGGACATGATATCTGAGGATTTAATCTGCCAACCGGCTTGAGTGGGTGTGTCAATCTGCTTGGATGTGCAAAGTGTTCACCTGAAAGAACTTGATTCCCTCTTGCAATCCCGTCTTGCAATCCTTTAGTAGCCCATTTAACTCCCCCTGTCGGAAGAACTTCTTGACTTTGCTGCCACTTTGCTGGGCCTCAATAAATGTATGAATCTTGTGGAGGGTCCTAAATGTGTTGTGTGAGCTATGGGCATGTGTAGGGGAGGGGAGGGTTACTGAGTGAAATTTGCAATTTCATTCAGTGTGCTAGGTGGTAGTTCGACACCGGTGTCTGACTTGACATAGACACCAATGATTGCATTGAGGATGTTGTGAGTCTGCTCCATCAACTGAGCACACTCATTTTTGTCTTGTTTGATAGTCTAGGGCAACATCTGAGAGCCATGCTAGCCAATTTATTTTGGGAATATACCTGAACAAATTTTAAAAGTGACTGTATGATATTTACCATGGCTTCCAGCCCAGGGATCTTCAAGGTGTTGACTAGGACATCGAGTGTGTTGACTGTGATGGTAACACATTTTGAGATATTCTCCAAGCGGACTTCAATTATGGTTTGTTGATGAGGCATGTTGGGAAAGGGTTGTGTCAGGTGGCATCCTTGCAGGCTTTATATATTCAGGGCCTTGGGAATTTTTGCTCTTATTAGATACTGTTCATCTTTTCTTCTGCCGCATAGGTCTGATAGTCCATCCAAATACATCTAGATCTGTGTTTGATATTCCACCAGATCCTCCAAAGATATGCAATACACTCGAGGTATAGGGCAAACCGTGCAACCTATGTAGGTACTTGTCCGTATATTATTTGTGTCATGATTCATTTTCTGATCACATCATGCCTGCTTCCATTTATTCTGATATTCCATCTTATTTCCATCGGATCTGTCATTAGCACATAACAGCTTCTTGACAGTTGATTGATAGTTTACTGTTAGCTTACTGAGTACCCGAGATAGTGGATAGCTCATACTGCAGTAGTATATATACCATTCTGTACTTGTAGTAGTCTCCAGTCTTGAGCTGGTTGTATCTCCACTAGCAATATAAGCAGTTTTCTCATCCCCTCCGCTTTGAGCACAGACCTGGCCCTGCTTGCACCTCTCCTGCACCGCATTGGCTAGTGTGTCTGACAATTTGTTGATATTGTCTGCAACTCTTCTTTGCTCAGCCACTTCAACAAGGACCCCTGAAAATACACTATGGTGCCTGTCCAAAAAATTCTTTTACTTAGGCCTTAGCCAAGGGCGAGTTTTTATCTGAATTTTTTTCCCAACCCTTCAAAAAATCGCCAAAAAAATGGGTGACTTCCCGTAAGAGTTAAATATTTGGCCACATTTTTTTGGCGGTGCCAGTGATACGATCAACAGGTTAGAAATTCGGGCACCCATGTTTCCCGCAAGTAAAATATTTCTTTTATACAGCTGATGTGGAATAGAATTGGCCTAGAACTAGGCTTGCTCCCCAAACGACCTACGGCACCATAAATTCAATTGAGCTTGCTGAGCAACGTCGAGTAGCTGGCTACCGCTGATGCAGTATACAAATGTCTCAGATATGAATTTTATGCACGAAAACGCGTAGAAGACCTTTGACTTGGGCTGATTGGTGTTGTGGTAGAAAGAAGAAGCAAAATTACACGAGGCGCACACGCCAGAACGCGTGAAGACGCAAGAAACGACGTGGTAATGCACCAGAGAGTTTGTGACGGTAGTGACGGAAGGTGATCATCAATCATTTTGCGTCCCAAACGGTTATTCAAGGAAAGAAAAGTCTAGTCGGGGGGTACCTACCCCCCCTCTAGATTCTGAATTTCTTCCTTGATGGGAGAATAAATCGTGTCCCCTTCTGGGTGATGCTATTGTTGGGGTCCTGACAGGTGTCTCGGCAAAACGAAAAGATATTCGGAACAAAATTTTTTAAGTCTTATGGGAAGTCACCCAGTTGGTAACATGTATTTTTGCTCACTGCGTCTGCTGCACCTTCGAAATACATCGAAATAAACCGCCTAGTCCGAATTTTCATACTCGGAATCAAATATCCTGAACCTCGCCTTTGCCCTTCTTCTTCTTTGCGTCGAATGCTTTACTGCTTCAACAAGATCTTCCCGGCAGCTGTCGAGCTTTTTGAACACTAAACTATCGGCAGCAGAGAGTTTAATGCCGACATTGACCGACTCAGGGGGTTGCCGAAGGAGGCAAAGGAAACTGATGGCACTGCGGGAGCTGTAGATGCCGGAGCGTGTGCGGGATGGTACGAAACTAAAGTCCCCCGAACATACGTTCAAAAACCTGGGTGGAAATATTGGAAGCAGCAGCAATGCTCGAACAATCTGAAACCCCTGTATGCGGAAATGTGTTTTGTTTGTTCTGCACGGGACTACAGAGGCTTTTGCCACAAACGGAACGACCCGGAAACTCTCAAAAGCTGCCGAAACTTGGGCCGAACCTGAGCCGAGCCGAGCCGAATTTTTATCTGAATTCAGCCAGGCCTCTTGGTTGACCCCCAGATTTTATCTGAAATCTTTACCAGGGTTGGCGTGCTGAAACCTCGGGTTTTCATCTGATTTTGAACAGGGATCTCTCAAATTTTGGTCAGTTTTTATCTGAATTCAAAATTTCGGCGGACAGGCATCATAGTGTATTTTCAGGGGTCCTCTTCAACACCATCCAGATCCGAGGAATCACTACATGAACCACTCAAAAGCTGTTTTATATTCTCACCAAAGTGCTGGGACAACATACAAGCAACCAAATTTATTTATGCACTAAATAAAGTGGTAGCACATGACGTGCCCCACGAGACTTTTGTATCAGAACATGTTGGTTGTCTTTGTAAAGCACATCTTGTTCATCACATAAGTAGATGATATGATTTTCACTATTCTGAGTGGCAACCAAAGGCTGAATAGCACATACAGTGTACAGAGGGATTATGGCCGCTATTTGAGGCCTGAAATTTGGGGTCCCCTTCCAATTCACTAGTAAGGAATTCGGAAAGTGTGAGGTTGTGTATCGGATTCCACCAGCTCTGACATTGACTTTGAGATGCTGTGATATCTAATTCACAGTAACATGGAGGAGATGTATTGTGTGGTTAGATGATATGTTGTGGTGCTGTTATGTTCGTGCACAAGGCTGGCTCAATATTCCGGATCCAGACCCTTGGGTTCTTTCCGATTGGGTCGGTTCCCAATGGCCGACGGCCTCAGGAACTTTCTGAGTTACTTCTGGGAACGGGTTTTCACACAATGAAGGATTACTGAGTGTTTCCCGTTCTCCAGCTTCGACTCGCTTCGCCCGCACAAGTGCTCACCTCATGTTTTATATGGTTTGCCTTGTGTTCACCTCATGTCCGCCTCATGTTTCACTATGCTATATGCTTACCCATCTTCTGACTGTTCTTCCTCGAACAACCATATGCTATCAGCCTTCAAGTATTTCCTTATTTGGACTTTGCCTTGTTCATACCAAATCCTCATGTTGATTGATGTCACTAGATATTGCTTGATGCAATACCTCGCTACATTACCTGATTGCCATTTACAGCTGTTTGCAAAATTAATGACAGTCAGCTTCTGAGGTAAACAATTACAAACTTTTGAACCTTCCTGTTTGCGGGGCCGTTTCCCTTCCTCTGAATGGATTTCAGAGATTCTTGGTGGTACAGCAGTTGATTTTTTAAGCCAAACTCTTGTTTTCTGCCGTAAAATCAGCTGAAATAATCATAATCATGATCCGCTTGATTGACGGCCGTGGCCGTGTGCGACAAGGACAAACATGTGTTGCACCTTCCTCGCTTGCCTTCCACTACCACTATGGCCGAGCGTCGCAGCTCCAGGAGGGTCGCAAACCCCCCCCCCCCCCCGACATTATATATCCACCCCATCTGCTTCCCAAACCTCTGTTATCGAGATTCCTGACTCTTCTCCTGCTGCCTCTATGTGATCCAAGCGCAAAAAAATTGTCCGAGTCTCGGGCAAAGGCCGGTCCTGACGAGGAAGATGAGTTCGCACCAGGTGTAAGGCTTCTGGAGCGCCTACGAAGGGGAATGTGTTGTATGCTTGCCCTGGCAGGAGATAAGGCGAAACAAAGTGGTCGCCTGCTGGTGACCCTCGAATCCGAGTGTCAAAGGTAAGGATGAAGAAGGATAGAAAGGTATATTTGTAGCTTTTGTAGATCTATATGATTGAGTGTAAGTCGTAAAGGCGTAAGAGTGCACCAAATGGTACACAGGCGTAATAGTGTGATTTGAGTTGAGGTCGCCTAGTGCCTAGTGTGTATGCCAGGCTAGGCGGCAAACCATAGTCCGTGCCTCTATCAGGAACTCGGAGTAACTCAATGAGGACGTGGAAAGACTGGTGGACGATGTGGTTTGTGGTAAAGGATGATCATAAGCATCTGATCTACCATACAGGTGACTTGTAGCTAAAGAGTACCAAAATACGAGTCCTTACACCAGGTGCTGAGGAGCCCGAGATGGAGGAGGATGAGGAGACTCGGTGTCCTGTGAAGCGCCAGAAGAAGAAGAAAAAACAGCTGGTTTGTTTTGTTTTCATCCTTGCTGCATCGGAAAACTAAACAGATGAAGATAACGAGGAGGAGGAGAAGGGAGAGCAAGAAGAGAAGCAGGAGGAGCCGGATGAACCCCTTATTATCACTGTTAATCTTTCGATTTTTTCCTACACACAGTTCTCAAAGAATGTGAAAACCCACAAAGCCACCTCATCCAGTATCTTCAAATTCCCCAGTGATCTCCCCTTCCATAAATTTGACTGGCTAGTCATCACAAACTTGCTGCCAAGGTGGCATACACTGTTGACAAAGACAATGATTTCGAATTTCAATTCCAGGTCCCTCGTAAAGTCCCCAACTACGTGCAGCTGGACCTCAATGGGTATGTATATCTGTGGAACGGAAGGTTGCAACCAAGATGAATCAACAATGCAAAGAAAATACCTTTAGAAGTACCCAGCATGCATAAAATCTCCCTCCGCGTCCAATGGTGTGATGATCTCCATTACAACCTTCATATTGAAAATTAGCCCAGCGCCAGTAGACACTGAGAAGATGTCGGAGTGTCGACGAATGAAGGCTTTGATTTTTGAGAACACCTCTTCAATGGGGTTGAAATCGGGGGAATATGCAGGTAAAAATTCAATACGGACTCCTGAATTTGAATGGTTAGCCGACGGCGACGTGGAAGATGTAAAAATGCGGACCAAAATATTTACCAATTCGAGGATCTCCTCGCCATGATGGATGTGTGTGTTGTCCATCACGAGGACAGATAAGGGACCAGGGAAAGGTGATGTGAGCGGCATCTGGAAAGTGTCAGATGTGAGTACGGCATAAGATGGGTGTTGCTACACACCACTTCATGTTCGATAAATTCAAGGTACTCCGGACACTTCATTGAGCCCTTAAAAACATGGTTGGCGACCATTCCGTCGAGTGTTAGTAGGCCTGTGGTGGTAAGCCACGTTCCGCGCACAAACTTTTGTTTCATCTTTGCCCGCCGACCCTTCTTTGCCCTACCGTATCCACAGCTATAGGTTCAATCATTCTTCAACGTCTCGTCAATGAAACCTAAGTAGTGGGCAGGATATGCAGCCATGCAATGGACAAAATCCATCCGCACCGCCTAGTACGCGTTGAGAGACAGAAGAGTCACAGCGTTGACATGGTACACCAATGGATCGCTACTCGAGGGTCGAGCGGGAGGCGCGGCGGTGCGCGTGGAGGCGGGTACGGAGATGGAGAGGATCGTGGTGCCGCTGGGCATGGGGCAGGTGTGTGAGGGCGAGATGGAGGGGCTGCTGCAGGCAACGAGGAAGGTGATTGAAGGGGGACATGTGCAAATCCTGTGCGTTGCAGACTCTCAGGCAGCGCTTCGGGGGATCCTATCCACCACCCCGTGCTCTGGCCAACATAGGGCTATCCTTTACGACCAAATCGTCCGCGCCGCGCAAATCCACACCCCTCACCTATCAATCACCAATCTCTGGACTCCTGCCCACAACGGAACAGCCGGCAACGAACTCGCAGATGAAGCGGCGAAGGCGGCAACAACGATGGAAGCAAACCCCGATTTATTTGTCTCACTCACAACGATTCAGCGGATGATTCGCCTCCAAATCCTCGAAAAGTGGTGGCATCTCTGGGAACGCTCGAGAACCGGCCTACAACTCCGAGCCGTTACCAAATCCCCCCCGTCCCTGCACCTCTTGGCCTTGTACGTGTCGTCCACCCTGTCGAGGAAGACCATATCTGCCATCTCCCGCCTTCGCACCGGCCCGTCGCACCTAAACGCCCACCGCCACAAATCCAGCTTCATTCCCTCTCTGGCTTGCGAAGCGTGCGGTGAGCCCTTCGAAACACACACCCACTACCTCTTGCAATGCCCCGCGCTGGAGCCGCTGAAACGGGCAGCTGCGCCTGACTATGAAACTCGCTAGGATATGCCTAGGGAATGCGCACTAAATGCAACAAACCACTAACACACACAACTAACACAACTTCACTTTATACTCCCAAGAACTGGCGCACTCCTTGGTTGAGTTCGGGTCCGAGCCGTAGTATGCGACTACTGGTTTTGGATTCCTAGGGGCAAACGAAAAGGTATCGATTTCTGTTCTGCTACTGACACTGGTCCTACTCTCTGGTCTGTTCTTTGGTACTACCACAATCCTTGACTCGAAACGCTGCACACCGACTGGTGATTTGTGAACGGGTTTGGGGGGGGGGTAGGGTACTAGGGTTACCGAAGTAGCTCCTAGGCAAAGTTTGTAAAGTTTCCGTCTGAAAATCCCAATAGGGCTATGCTGCTTCCACAAGTACTGCCTCTCAACAAGACTAGGCCAGATAACCGCCTTGCTGGACTCGCGTTTCCTGTACTAACGCAAGAACGTTTCCGTACGCTTTGGCTTTTTGGGGCCTAGGGACAACTAGCTCTGTTCACTGCGATCTACCGGTTCAATCTTCCACTGCGCTCAACCAAAGCGTTCTACCTAGCTAGCGCCTAACTTGGTGTTTAGGTCGAAACTAGCGCAGCCTCTGCGTTGCCAATGCGAAGTAACCGCGCAGCCAATGCAACGGATAAGTCTTCCTTCCTAGCGCGTGTGGCCCTCGTAGATTTTATACGTGGAGCAACGAACCGCCTCTTGTTCCAACGCGAAACTTAGTTGTTTATACTTGCGCTGGTTCTCAGAGATATTCAACTTAAATGTCACTCCGAAAATAGCCAATCAAAAACCAAGATTCGATTCTACAGACAATACAGATACAGAGGAAAAATATGTTATTCTCTCCGCAGATCGCCCGAGGACACCCACACCGTTCTACGATGAGCGGGGATGAACTGAGCTATAGCGGCTTTTTCTGGTTCTTTTTATACTACTGAGTCCTTTGAGATGAGATAAGATGAAATGAGTAATGGAGTGGTGGTGTTTGGTCGTTCGGCAAGCAAGAAAACGCTGCCGAGGTGATTCGTAATTGCGGCCAGATGAAACAGTCAGCGTGGCTGATGCTTTCCTTGGCCTAGGTGGGTCTGGTATTTGCAATGACTGGCTGCCGACTGCAGCCGATCATGCGTCATTCTTCCGAGGCGGTTCCGCGTCGCCTAGCACACTCATTCATGTCTTGTCATCCTCCGATAACGTCCGTTCGTTCGCGGTCTGAACTTCTTAGCAAGGTGACATCTCCCCATCGTTGCCAATCGTCTCCATTTGGCTTTCCCGGGGGCCGTTAGGCTAGTCCTGCTAAAATAGTCAGGTATAATCCATCCCTAGGTACTGTGCGTTCTTTCCTAGGAGACTGGCTATCGTTTCCAATCCGTCTTCCTTGGTAGCAATTGCGTAACCAATGGCCCTAGGACCCTCGTCCTTGGCATCTACTTGGTTATTGCCGAGTTCTGTCCTCCTAGGCAAATGCTAGGTTCCTCTTTGTGCAGTCATTGGCTCTATATTTATAGATCCCTTGTTGTACTCCGTTCCTAGGCAGGAATATCCTCCTTGATAATGTACTTCAGAGCCTGGTATCGCTTGTAACTGCGTGCCTCAGTCTCGTTCATACTACAACCAGCAGTCGGAGCTCGCTCTGGTTCTCCTTTGTACCACCTGACAGAGTTCTGTTGATACAGAAGCCAGCTTTGTCTTCCTAGGAACACTAGTGTAACTAGTGGCTTAAAAAGCGCAAAGTTTAGCTAGATGACAGTGCCTTGGTGTGGCGCCGTTTCATCTCCCCTTTACTAAATCTCAACCGTCCCCGGTTGTGGTCCATGCATTTATGCACTCTGCCAGTTTAGTAGCGCTAGGAATGGTAGCTCCCTAGGCGCGTCTATATTTAAATTTTTCTGCCTTATGAACATCTTCATATTCCAAGTTCTCGTCCAATTTTCTTTTCTGACTGATATTTCCCACAGTTCGAACTTTCATTCCCATATCCGGACAGGATCCACGCGGCCAAAATGCTTCCGCACGCCAAGTTCATGATTTTCATGATCGGCCTTCCCATTCAGGAAGTCGATCAAGTCAAGACTTGTTTACCCGTAATATTGGATTTCCCCTGAATTCCGACTCCTTTCGTTTCGTTACTCCTCTTCTTGTGGACGACAGCCGTGTCCTGCTCGACATACGACATAGACTGGTAAGTCCCGTGCCTCATGTACCGCGGATCACAGCTGTTTACTTGTCATTCTCGAAATCAGCTTCTCAGGCTGTTTTTGGCGAGCTTCCATAAATTGGAAGTCACACACTGCCTCCTGCGCAGGGACGCGCAGTAATAGCAGCCGAGCTCTGCCGTATTCTGTCCACATAAAAGGGCGGTGGACGAGCGGAGTTTGAAAACTCCCTTGTCTTTCTCCCACTTCGACCACCGACTTTTCTTCTTTGGCTTCGCTCTTCGTCTCTCCCTCTTTGGATCTCGACTCGACGTCGCCTTCTTGAGCTCTGGCTTTCTCTTCGATCTCCGCCAATGCCACCCCGGACTCGACCTGTCGCCGACAGCACACCGCCGCCCGACTTCACCCCTGACGACGAGGCATGGGCCGTCATCCAGTCCATCGACTTCTTTTCATCCATGTTGCCCTTCTTCGACCCCCAGAAGATCGCCGAGGTGGCGCCCTCCACCATGTTCCCCATCCTCAATGCGATGAAGCCGGCTTTGGTACGTCCCTAGCCCTCCTTTTCAGATCGTGCCACTGACAACCGTCCCTTTTCTTTAGGCGACCTTTCGCTCCAAGGTCCCTCGTCCTTCACTCAAGATCCAACGCTTCCTCCATACGGTGTTCAAAGCCGTCCGCGCGCTCTGTCGGGGTCACCAGGAACTCAATCGCAAGATCTTTTTGGACCAAGCACCCTCTCCGGACGCTGCCTTCAGGGCTGAATTGGTGCGTGGCTTGCGCCACCTTCGATTCACTTTTACTAACGTCTCTATTAGGCCAACGCGAACATGACTTTGCTGCAGAAGGGCTTCGTTCTGCCCAAACCACCGCCACCTCCCGTCTATGCCGACGTCTTGGAGCTTACCGATGACGAGGCCGATGAGGAGGAAGCCGACGCTCCATCTTCTGACGCCGAGCCTCCCGCCAAGATCTCTCGTTCTGCCAAGTCCAGGGACAAGGCGTCTGGTAAACCGGTCAAGGCTACTCCTACTCCTACTCCTGCGCACGACCTCCGCCGTCGTCGGGAGAAGGAGGTTGCACCCGTGGTGAAGACTTCGACTTCCAAGAGGGTTCGTCTACTACTTTATTTATTTCTTTCTGTTCCTGACTTCGTTTTCTAGAAGGCTAAACCACCTCCACAATCGTCGCCGCCGCCCGAGGCCTCTTCCTCCAAGGTCACCTTGGATGACGATGCGGACCGGGGACCAGCAACTCGAGTGGGAATGTATGAGCAGGCCGTCGCTCCTTCTGGAGGTGCGCCTGGCTAATTTCTTTTCTTTTAGCTTCCCAACTAATCATTTTCTTTCTTAGGTTGGGTGAATACCAAGGAAACACCGTTCCCCGCCTTCAAAAAAGTCTCGCGCTACGTCGTGGGCGACTTTTTCTCACCCTCCCTCTACGAACGCGCCATCCTCAAGTGCATCCCATGCATTAATCGCAAGATCCAGTGTGGAGGCTTTGACCTCTCCTCCCCGTGCGTTCCCTGCAAGGAGCAGCACGTGAAGTGCTCGCGCAGCAACACCACCATGGAGCACTTATTGCTCTTCGACTCGCTTCGGCCGCACTTCGGGTTATCTCCAGATGGTGCGTCCCTAGGGACTTTCTTTCTTTTCCTAGGCTAACTTTTCGTTTTCCTAGCCTTGTCGCAGGCCTTCTTCCGCGCACTTTCTGCTCGTCAACACGCAGAGGTGCTCAACGTGCTCACTATCCGCGCGTATCACGACCTCGACGTCGCCAACAACTCCCTCCAATTGGTTTTCGACAACCAGTCGGATGTACTCGACCCCGCGCTCCTCAAGAGCTTCTTCGAGCTGCCTTCGGATTACGACGACATGCGGGAATGGGTCGAGCGCTACTCCAAGTCGCGCCAGGAGCTAGTGCTCTCCGCCGACCAGCAGTTCCCGGTCACTGGGGTTCTTCGCATGGACCCCTCGAAGGATCACTCGATGGAGAACTCCTACCACACTCATTCGATGCCCGAGTCGTATCTCCACACCGACCCTCGTCCATCTAATCGTGCCTCGGAGTTCAGCCAAAACATCTTCGCCCCGGGCTCAGAGGTGCAGGGCTCTGCGTTGATGCAGCACCCCGTGTGATGCGACCTGCAAAACTTAGGTGTCAGTGGGTCCGCGTCCGCGCGGGGTACGGGTCGAGAGCGCCGCAGCTCGAGCTGGGCTCCGCGCAGGCGCTCTCTGCCTCTCTTGAGGGTAGTGGGTAGCCTGGACCCACTTCGGGATAGGAAGCAGCTCGCAGGCGCACGAAGTGCCGCCGCGCTTCCTAGACCCCGTTGTGACCCTTCGGGGAGCTCACTTGAAGAGCTAGGGAAGCAGTTAGACGCGTGCTTAGGCGATACGGGGTAGAGTCTAAGTAAACCGGGTCGCACCTGGGCCCCGACCAGAGCTTGAGGAGTTCTCAAGAGATGGACATGGGGGTTAGGTGCAAAAGATTATTATTCGTCACACGTCCGTCACCACGCATCACGTGGTGCCGGCGCGCGACGCGTATACAGTAAATACAGACAAATAAGGTGACTACGATAACTATGTACAGTGAATGGTATAAGCAAGGGCCGCCGGCCTGTAAGGTGAGCATATGTATTATATCTGCGTCACAGAGCCCCCCCAGGCCAAGGCACTGAATCCCGACTATGCTTCTTCGTCTCGCTATGAGGGTGGTGGGTGAACCCAGCTATTCTTCATCATCTCAGAGCGAGGGTGGGGGATAAATTTCAATGACCTCGTCCCCTTCCGTGGCCGCGGTTGTGGCTTCCAGCTCTCCTTCCCCTCTTCTTCCGTCCCTCTCTCAAAATCTCGCCCTCTTCCAACTCCCGAATCCTCTCCTCCAGAGTCAAGCTCACTCTTCTCGCTAGCACGGGTGTCGGTACAGCGCTGAGTGTCGGCGCGGCGGCTCCTTGACTCGGGCCTGGCGCAGCTGCACCGACGCTTATCCGCGCTGCCAGCGGTAAGGTAGTTGAAACCGGAGCCGATAGCCTGTCTCCCAGCGAACGCGGTGGGGATCGCAGGCGATCTAGAAGCGGCTTCACTGGCTGCGGCTCGTTCTCGCGTAAGCGCTCGAGCAATGGTCTTTGCCGCGGCCCAGTAGGGACGGTGCGCGGCAATGCTGGAGCGGGGAGCGTAGCCGCTACCGGTTTCGCGACTGTGATGCTGGTAGCTCCAGCTGCTGGCGGGGGCGGAGGCGCGTCGTCGTCAGACGGGGAGGAGGAGCGGCGTTCTGACCGGTCTCGCGATTTTCCGTTGCTCCGTCCATACGATCGTGAACGTGATCGTCGTCGACGGCGGGATCGAGATCTCGACCGACTGAACCTTCGTGGAGAGCGGGAGCGTGAGCGTGATCGCGGTCTTCGAGCAGCGTACCTCCGCTCAGGACTTCGGTATCGGGAAGCCCGACGCGGAGACCGGGAGCGTCCGTACCGTGCGGGCGAACGGGAGCGCCGGCGCCGCACAGGCGATATGGAGCGCCGTGTCTCGTGAATCCGCCGTACGGGAGAGCGCCTTCGAGGGGAGTATCTCCCTTTTCGACCAGTATCCCACGACGGAGAACGCAATTCGCGTTTGTAGCGAGGGCTCGGAGAGCGTCGTTCAGGCCAGCGCTGATCGTCCCGGGGACGCCTCGCATGTGCCGAAGTAGGTGGACGTGATCCACCTGAGACTTGAGGAGTGTAGGCAGGAGGGCTGTAAGGAACCCAGTGTCGGAATTCCTTCTGATTTTCCGAGGCGACGGGAGCAGGGGCTTCAGACGTCCGCGCTTCAGCAGCAGGTACGTCCTCCACCAAGCCTGGATGCCATATGGCGTTGGTGTACTTCTGCGCCTCTTCAAATTCCTCCATCTCCACGTATCCGATCTCCACTTCCTTCCCTTCCGACAATGTCGCCAGTTCGACCGCTAGTAGCGCTTTCGCGGCTTCACCTTGAATTGAATTGGATAGGCTGACCCACATTGCCCGTCTCGCGTCGAGGACAGCGCTCATCTCGATTCCTTCGTGCCCCTTGAAAAAGGCACTCAAAAGCCGCGCGAATTGGAACACTCCAACGCTACTCTTCAACCCGCGAACTCGTAAGAAGGCGGTGGCTGCTTCTTCTTCGTCGCTCGTTGGACCCAACGACACCGCGTCGACGTCGCCATCGACCTCCACCTCCTTCATCTTTCCCTTTCCCTTCTCCAGCTGGATCTCCTCGTTCTGGGGCGGGTCGACTTCCATTCCGTCATCAGATTTGGTCGGAGATGGAGGGCTAGGCGCGGTTACAGGAACGGAGTGACTTTCACCTCCCGGCCCCCCAGTCGCCATAGGCGGTAACGTCTCGAAGTCCTCGTCGAAGTCCTCATCGTCGTCGACGTCCATCGGAGGCGGAGTAGATGACACATCGAGAAGAGGTAGCTCGTCGGCCAGGGGAGTCGCTGGCATCATCCCTATCATAGAGCGAGGAGGATCACGGGAGGCGTATACCCAGTATGAGGTCCCTCTGGGTTTCCTTCCGTCCGACGTTTTCTCCCAGTAGCCAATTCTCGGGGCGGGCCATCCGAATGTGTCCGCGCGCACTACCCCGCGCTGCTCGACTCGATTCGGCCGTAGGTACAGCTCCCTGCGCTTCTCTCTATCGTACCGAACCGTGACTGATCGGTCCGTCTTCCAGGTGTGCGCGCGCTTGACGACGCGCAACTCCACGTCCTCTCCCTCGGAGTCGGAGCACTCCTCCCATTTCTCCCACTTGCCTTTCCCCTTTAGTTCCTCGATTCGCGGCGGGCGAACCCAAGGATGACGCCCGGCCGCTACTGTTACCAAGTCCAGCGGGCGGGGCATATAGCGGGGGTCCCAGCATAGTTCCGTCGGCAGCTCGGTCCCTGAGACCCGCGCCTTCGAGTATGCATCCAGGAAGAGGGAGGAAGAGAACCGGGGATCGTTATCTTCAATGGTGTAGTCGACTCCGATGCCTAGGTTTAGAGCTTTCGCGGTGAGGGGCAGAGAGAGACGACCCGCCAGATGCTCGAAACCATTGGAAGAAGCGCCCAAAAGCTCTATTAGCTCCGTGCCCTCCAAGCAATTGGTGAGCGCTGGCGAATGGGTGAACGAGCGGCGGCGTATCTCGCGTGGATGGTAAGCGTGGGCATAGAAAACGGGTACCCCGACGGCGAGGAGCCAGCGACCAAAGATCTCAGTGGCTGAGTTGATGAAGGCGCCCAGGTACTTGCCCTGCGCTAAGGGGTAGTCGGAAGTGCGCAGGGATTCCAATTCGTACTGCGCGCCCACCATAGCTTTCACCATGGCGATCCAGGCTTCCTTCGACCGAAGCTGGCGTTGAACGACCGCGACGTTGTCGACCGCAATCTCGTATTTCCTGCAGTCGGCTAGACCATCCAGGAAAGAGACGACTTGGTCGGGAGGTCGCGACTCCCAGTCGCTATCGTCGAGTTGATGCTGGAGGCGGAGTTCCGACATCTCCTTGTCCAGCTCGTCGTTCCATTCCCGGAGGGCGGAGAGGTAGCGCGGTTCGATTCGATTGCCTGCCAGGTAGTTGGTCCATTGGGCGTGCACCGGATGAAACGCCAACATCGACTTGGAGGCGGGGGACACGGCTCGACTTCGCAGGATAAAGGGCGCCCAGGGATATAGGCGTTCGTCCGCGTATTGGGGCGCTAGATAATGGTCGAAACGGCCCCAGTTGCCATCTAGCCGCCGCTGTTCCAAGTTTTCCGAAAGAAGGTCGACATCGGCCTCCTTGTCCGCAGCGCCGGCGAAGTAAGGCCTCTCGTTGGAGTTTGGGGACCAAATCTCCCATTCCCTGCCGCCCATCTTGACATCGCGACCGACGTAGCGGCGGATAATAGGCAGGGTGAAGGAAGCCCCAAAGCAGCACGCTGGTGGTTCTTCGAACCCTTCGAGGCAGCGCAGGCGCGAGGTGGTGTAGCGACGAGAGTCGTTGGCGACCGCGAGGCGAGGCTGGTCCGCGCGTGAAGCAGCAGGTACCAGAGGGATGGTGCGATCCGCGCGTCCCGCAGGAGCAGCAGGTATCGACGGATTGGAGAAACGCGCCGCGCTTCCCGATGGGCCTGCAGCGAGCGCGTTCGTGTCGAGATCTCTCGACGAACCAGACGGGGGATGGTTGGGGCGGTAGGACATGTCGAGAGAATAGTAAAATACGCAGTCAGGGACAGGATCAAGGAGAAACGAGAGAAGTTTTATTATTAGCCGAATCCACGTGCTGATCTACAATCAAATCCCGATTAGGATAGCCCCTGAATGCGAAGATATTCACGCCTAAGACCCGGCGCGTTGCGCAAGTCCGTCTCCGAGACCCAAGAGTCGTCAGCCGGGCTATATCCCTCCCATCGGACGAGGTACATGCGCTTGTAACCGTCCCTCTTCGAGAGGATCTTGTGCCCCAATATGGCTTCAACGACATACTCTTCCGACGGAACGAGGTAGTCGCGAGTCGACGGCAGTTTAGTCCTTTCCCCAAACTGCTGCTTATCCTCATGGTACTTCTTGAGGTGTTCCAAATTGAGGACCGGGTGCATGGGGTAAGAGTCAGGAAGCTTCAGCCGGTATACGAGGGGGTTAATCTTCTCCAGCACCTCGAAGGGTCCCATCGTGCGTTGAATGAGCTTCCTCCCCGTGCCTTCCACGTCAACGAGCTCCAGGGAGTGGGGGTTTACCAACACCATATCCCCTTCCTCGATCTTCTCTACGGGACGCCGTCTTTTGTTGTAAGAACGGGCTTGTCGTTCTTGCGCCATGATGATAGCGTCGCGAGCAAATTGCCGATGAAGCTCCATCGCTTCCAGGAACGATTCCCCCTTCTTGCTAGGAAGGAACGGACGAGCAATCGGATCGCGTTGGGGAACTAGGAGCCCAGCAGCACCCATCGGTTTATAGCCGAATAAGAGGAGGTTCGGCGGCATCTTAGTGGTCGAGTGGGTGGAGGAGTTGTAGGCGAAATTGATTTCTCCCAGCCATTGCGCCCAAGAGGAGCGGTCCTTTGCTACGTAGGCCCTGAGCATCTGTTCTATGAGAGCGTTAAGGACTTCCGTTTGACCGTCCGTCTGAGGATGGTGGGCAGAAGAGAGTGCGAGCTTGCCGCCGTGGTAGGCAACCACCGACCTCCAGAACGCCGTCGCCCAACGCTTGTCTCGGTCGCAGATAATTCTCTCTGGGAAACCGTAGACGTTCACGATACGATCTACAAAGAACTTGGCAAATCCTTCCTGAGACAGCGTAGTATGCGTGGGTATCATGACCGCGAACTTGGAGAGTTTGTCCACGATCACCAGGATAGCCGTGTACCTCTCTGGACCAGAAGGCGGTAACCCAGTGATGAGATCCATGGATACGGTCGCGAAAGGACGCGCTGGAACGTGTGCGGGTCTCAAGCCTCCCATTTTCGCGCGATGGTCCACCTTGATTTTCTGGCAGACGTCACAGGTGTCGGCGAACTCGTCCGCGTCGACGCGAAGGCTGGGCCAAAAGAACAGTTCACGGCATCGTGCGATAAAGCGGAGGGGTCCAGCATGAGCGCTTTCTCTAGCCGTTTCGTGTAACCATTCGAGCATGAAAGGTACCTTGCTCTTGGGCACGCACAACTTGGTGTTCCAGTCGGCGTCCACGAAGTATAAGAGCCCGTTGGCGGCACGCTGGAATCGGGAAGGAGTAAGTATCTTGTCGGGGTGTGGCATCTCCTCCGTGTAGTGATGTTTGAAGTACGGGTCGAGTCGATACGCGACAGCGAACTCTTTCACTAGCTTCGGATCGATCTGTACCAGGAGATGTGACTTTTCCTCTATCTCCTCCTCTGTTGGGGGTTTGACGCCGACAGGGTACGTCCAATGATCTCCGTCCGGGAAAGGTAGCTCATCGGATGGGTCCGCAGCGGTAGTTCCTCCGCGCCCCCCTTCCTCGTCGTAGGATGGGTCCGCAGCGGAGCTCTCTCCGCGCCCCCCTTCCTCGACCACCGACGGATCTGCAGCAGCTTCACTGCGCTTTCCACTCGGTTGAGCTGGTCCAACCGTCTCCTCTGCTTCTCGCGTCTGTTTCCTGGTCATGACCGCGAACGCATCCTTCTCCATCAAATCCTCCAACCACCAGATTGCGAACGCCGCTTTGCGCGCGGGTCGAGTCTCCAAATGCTCCTCCGCCTCTCTCGCTCGCTCTTGCTTCAAGCCGTCCGGCACTATCGGGGTAATGTTGTCGCGAACCGGCGAACCGTGCGGTGGAACTCGGGGCAACCTCGACAAAGGGTCGACGTTTGAATGAATTCGCCCGGGTCGATGAATGATCCTTAAGCCTGGATATGCAGCAAACACCGCCCCCCACGCCGCTAGGCGCCGGTTCGCATTCTCGTACACCCGCGCCCACTGAAGGGCAGCGTGGTCCGTCACGAGAATCACCGTTTCCCCTTCGATGAATGGTTGAAACTTGACTAGAGCTTCCTTCGCTCCCAAAGCCTCTCTCTCCGTCGCACTGTAGTTCCGCTCTGCCGCCTTCAAAGTCCTGCTCCAGTAGCCGATTACTCGCTCGACGTGCACGGTGGTCTCGTCGAATGTTGCCCCCCATTCGTCGCGACCTCCCGGGCATTCTTCCACCTCCTTCGTCAGGGAGACAAAGAGCTTCGGCACAGGTAAGTTAGCGTCCCACGCTGATTTCAACTTTCTGTAGATGGCCGTTCCTTCAAGGTCTTTAACCAACATCGGCTGCACTTGTTGCAGGCTCGCACCGAGCGCGTAGTCGGAAGCATCCGTGTACAAGCGATAGGCTTGCCCCCGGATGGGATGCCCCAGAACTGGAGCCGCTGCTAGGGCCTCTTTCGCTTGATGGAAAGCGATCTCGTGCTCAGCTCGCCAGTCCCATTTCACGCCCTTCTGGAGCAGCGTGAAGAGGGGTTTAGCTATGAAGGCGTAGTTGGGGATGTACTGCGCGAAGTACACGACCATCCCCAGGAACTTCTGCAACTCGTTCAGGTTCGACGGTCGCGCGAGGTCAATGATGGCGGCCACTTTCTCCTCGTGAGTCGATAACCCCAGTCTTGAGACTTTCTGACCCAGTAGCAGAATCGAGGAGTAACCGACGAAGCACTTCTTCGGTTCCAGCGTAATTCCAGCCTCTCCAATCGCCCCCAGTACTTGATCCAGATGCACTAGGTGTTCCTCCCACGAACGCGAGAAGACGACTATGTCGTCGATGTAGACGAGCGCGAACAGCCATAGGAAAGGCGCCAAGACGCCCTGCATAATCCGCTGGAAGATGGAGGGTCCGTTTCTCAAGCCGAACGGCATGCGACGGAATTGCCATAGACCTCGGTGAGATCGAAACGCGGTTTTCTCCTTGTCGCCTTCCTCCATCTCTACTTGAGTGAAGCCTGCGAGCGCATCGAAGGAGGATAGCACTTGGGCCCCGGATAGTGCTTGGATGATCTCCGATTGGCGCGGAATGGGGAACTCATCGGGGATCGTTAAAGCGTTCAATTTCCGGTAATCGACCGCGAGTCTGGGTTTCCCGTTCCGGAAGACCACTACGCAGGGGGCGCCCCACGGGCTCACTGATGGCTCGATTACTTCGCGCTCGATCCAGATGTCGAATTGCTTGTCGATGACTTCTCTCTTCGCTGGAGAGGCGCCGTACATGGGCAGGGATATGGGGTGAGTCCCAGGGACGAGATTGACCTGCGCCTTTCCGTCTATGTGTCCAAGCCGTCCTCCTACCCCGAACGCCTTCGCGTTCTTGCGGAGCACCTCTTCCAATCTGGGGCGAATATCCTCCGGAATGTCGTCGCCTAAATTCAGAAGTGTACTGATGTCGGCATTGGGGTCGTGGTACGATGGATCCTCGGGGACTGCGGTAGTCTTCGGTCCCCAATTCTCCGCGTCACCGCTTTCGCTCTCTTCCGGATTCGCAGCAGCAGGGTCCGATGGGCGAGCGTGCGCTAGGTCTTGCGCACGCAACGTCCCTTCGATCACCCTCTCTAGCGCCTCCGCGGAAGCGGCATAACGGTCCCATTCCTCCTGGTTCCTGGGCTTGTCGGCGTAATGGTCCGGATTGACTAACTTGCCGACGATGTCTCCCGCCCTTACGAACCACGGTCGAGAATTTGGGTTCGCGATAGGGATCATGGGTTTCGCGCTTGAGATCCAGGTCGTAGGAGCGGCCATGACAGACCCGTCGTCCATCGTTATGACCACCTTCTCCACCAACCAATCATCCCTTCCTTCGAAGTCACCCAGCACCCTGCAGTTGTGCACTGTCCCGGGCTGAATAAGGACGTCTTCCGCGGCGACCACGTTCGGGGCTTCCGCCTTTCCTTCTCGCCGCTCTTTGGCCCGGGCCCTGCTACCTGCCTTCGCGCGTACGAAGGACTTGGCCAGGTTCGCCGTGCGTACTTCGAATCCGGGGTTGATATGTTGGGAAGAGGAAGCGGGAATGATGTGGGAGGAACGTCCGACTTGGATTTCCGAGGAACCGGTAGCCCATCGGCGGACACCCAATTCGTAGGATATCTGGAAGTCCTCACCCAGGAGAACAGGGACGCGCATGCCCCGAACGACGTAAGCTTCAAGCTCAAAGCTAACGATGCAGCCTTCCTTGTCGACGGCGAATAACGTGGTTTTGATGTAGCCGAGCACTTTAGCTGGCCCCGTAAGGTGGAATAATTTCATTTTCATTCCTTCCTTGATTTTCGGGGCGTCAGGTATCGTACTCCAGAAGTCTTCTGAAATGAGAGTGATGTCGGCTCCCGAATCCCCACGAACTTTCACCACCGGAGCATCCAGAGATCCGATGCGAGCCAAGAAGTGGAGGGCTTTGATACCGAGCGAGCTGTAGCCGTCGGGTGCGGCCCTCTTGCGCCTCGCAGTATACACTTGCGTGCCATCAGCGCGGACGTCAAGAGGGAGTTCTTCTTCCTTCCCCGCTTTCCTGAGAATTCGCCGAATGGACGGAGCTCCCGGACCGCCCGGCCCGTAGCTGCGGTCGACCCCTTTGCCCTTCTTTTCGAATTGAGCGCGCCGTCTCTCGTTTCGATTAGGAGGGGAGGTGGGACGTCGGTCCCATTTCACTCCTTCATTCGCGGCTAGAACGCCTGCGACTCCAGCGAAATAGGAAGGGAACTCAGGTTCATCATTCTCAGAAATGGAGGAGGAACTCCCCGGATCGGACGTTGACTTAGGTTCACTCGACAAAAGGGAAACAGGTGTCATTTCAATGAGCATAGCTACGAATTCTTCATCATTACTTTGAATAACCGCGTCGTCAATGTCTACGAGTATCATGTTGGCGTTGCGCATGGTTTGCCACTTCCCGAACCACGGGCAGTCACGAGCGAAATGGAAGGGACTGGTGCAGATGTAGCATTCGCCACTGGGCTTGCGGTCGCTTTTCTTGTCGTCCCGCTTGTCGAAACGGATGCCGTCGACCGTCCCGCCGCGAGGCCAGTCTCGGTACTGAGGCCTCGCCGGAGTCCCTGGGGACCCGCGCTGCCCGTTCCCTCGAAAACGCCCATCGGTGGCCTGAGCTTCGCGCTCCTCCTCTGGCTCAAGTTCATCTCCTTCCTCTTCTTCAATAGTCTCTTCGACCGCGTTGGCGTTCCTGCGTTTGAAGAACCGCTTCGGGATGGAGGTCGACGTCTGACCCGGAGCTGAGCCTTGGCGAGCCGCGAGGAGTCGGACACTGTTGTGCAGAGAGTATTGTCCAAGAAGGGCGTCGCGTGAGTGCGACGCTTCCTTCTGGAGTGCGAAGAGGCTGGGACAACTGCGGACGTTTAGGATATTGGACCACTCGGGCGGCTGCGTGTCGATGATCCGTGCGACTACGTTAACACCGTCCGTTTCGCCAGGGTAGAGGAAGCCGTGGTAACGGATGCGTCGTTGAAGGAAAGATAAGGGGGACTCGTCCGGCTTGCCCGGGGCGGCGCGGAATTTCATGGCCTCGAATTCGCGCATCCGTTCTTGCTGCCATTGGGAGGTCAAGAATTGCTGTTGGACCGCGTAAAGGAGTTGCGGCCAGTCTTGTCTAGCGAAGGCTTGATCCGCGTCGGGGAGAGAGTCCCACCAGGCTTCGGCATGCTCGGTGAAGTAGTTGGGCGCTATTTTGGCTAAACTACGGCTCATTTGCGCGCCGAGTTTGGCTAGTTTGGCCATGGCCAGCAACCAAGGAATAGCGGTAGTTCCCATGCCGTCCCAGGAAGGGACCACCGAAACGTTGAGCTTATGGTTGATTTGCCATTCGTTTCGCCAATCCTGATCAGCCCCCGCGCCCTCAGGAACGAGTCCTGGGTCAGCAGGTGGGCCTTCGCCGCCGTCGCCGCCTCCACCACCTCCACCGCCTCCACCGCCTTCCCCTCCTCCGCCGCCACCACCTCCACCGCCGCCCCCAGCTCCCGAACTGCTGGGAGGGTTGTTGCCCCCGTCGGGCGCCCCTCCATGAGCGGAACCGCCATCCCCATTGGGGGAGGCTGAGTTGGGCGTACCGCTGGATCTTGAAGGAGCAGGAGATCGGTTGAACGCCGCACCGAAATGATGACTCGTCCAAGACTTGGGCGGGTCGATGGTGCGGGCCGTGGACTGCGCTCCGCCGAGCCGAGCTACGAGCTGAGAGCCGGCTAGGATGGCTGTCTCGCTAGGTCGCAGAATCGATGGCCCCCCATTACCCAGAGCGCTTTTCTTAGGAGCTCCAGGGAGTTGGTCGGCTCGGGGGATTTTTCCTACACCCGGAATGGTGCTGATTTGGGAGCGCCCATGGCGGGGCGCAGCGGCGGAGATGGACTCCGGCATGGGTACGACGTTCGCGCCGCTTTTAACTCCGTCGTCGCGTGAGGCCGAAGGCCCAGCGCCAACCGGAGAAGCTTCGCGTATAGTCGGTATACCGCGGGGAGTATGGTTCTTGTAGTACTTGGAGGGTAAGGCTTGTTCTTCCTCCAGTTTGCGGATGGCGGTGCAGAAGCGGTGGTTGTCTCGTACTTGCCCGTCTCCGTAGTCCTCCCTCGCCAACATCTTGTATAGCTCGGGCAAGGTCGCTCCTCGTATGAAGTCGGAACGAACGCTGGACAAAGTAGAGTTGACGGACGGCACCCTTTCGCTCGAGATAGTACCAGTGAAGATCTTCTGGATGGAGTTGAGGTACTGCTTGATATGCACGTCCGCCCTCTGTACCCGACTTTGTAACGTCGAGAACGCGAACATGACTTCCGTGCGGCTGTCGTGCGATTCTAGCATGCGCAGGAAGCGATAGTTGACGTCGAGCGTAAAACGTTGGCGATCGGATTTATTGAGGAATAAAGCTAGGCTGTCGAGAACTTGTTGCAAAGCTAGGCAGACGTGCCCAATAAAC